>PVJO010003344.1:0-124204 GCA_004026905.1 Hystrix cristata | reverse complement strand
GGGAAAAGCAGAAAGGCAACAGGGGAAAGAGAGGGGAAAGGGAAAATATGGAAAATGATAAATGATCCTGCTGTAAATAGGGAGGGAGGGAGCAGAGGGGAGGGGTGGGGGAGAGGGGGGAGAACCAAGATGCATCATGTATAGGTACAGAATAATTGTAATGAATGAGACCATTGTATGAAGAATGTACCAATACATGTTCTTGGTTTAAAATAAAAATTAAAAAAAAGAAAGTCAAACAAACAAACAAAAGAAAGAATATTAGGAGATGTGTTCAAACCATTTAATTGAAAATGAATTTTCCAATCATTTCATTTCAAAAGTACCTTTGTGCACTCACATTATTTTTTCTAAAGGTTTCAGTTCTAAGCTAAGGAGAAAAATTGCATAAGGTTTTTTTCATCCCTTACTGTTGCCAAATTCTCTTTAGAATCGTTCCTAACACCACCACCACCACCATCAATTGATAAGTATGTATAGGTTTTGCCTATTTCTTCACTGAAAACTATATTTACTCTTTTATACTCTACAAGGAAAATTTAGAATATTAATCTACATACAAGAAATTTTGAAACACTTAATAGAAAGACTTACTATTATGGTTATTAGTAATAATGACCATTTGGTAGATATGGTAGAAGTAATAACTGACTTAAGAAAAAAAATTTCTCCTTTGATATTTTATTCTTTTTTGTGTGATACTAGAGATTGTACCTAGGGCCTTCACACTGAGCTATATCCCGAATCTTTTAATTTTATTTCATTATATTTTTTAAAAAAATTTGGAGACAGGATCTCATTAAGTTGCAGTGTTGTCCAGCTGGGGTCATATTTACAATCCACCTGCCTCTATCCCTCAGATGTCTGGGAATACAGGCATGTGCCACCATAGCCTGGATCCATTTGATATTATAATATGAAAGTTTTACATTAGTATTTACTCCCTCCAAAATTTAAGCTTCCAGTAAATGGAAGTAAAAGAAATCATTTCTAACTTATATTAAAGGGCTAGTAATAGCTTGACATAAAACCAAATGACATTAAAAATTATATATATATCTCAATCAGGTCAATATGCCAGGCAAACAGCAACAGACAAAATAATAGACACATAGATCAGTGGAGTAGAAGTCCCATACTGGCCCATGTATACAGAGGTGCTTTTAAATAAAATTACAAAGATAAAGCAATTTGTGCAGGAAAATTTGAATATACATAATGAGTGACTAAATGTAAAAACAAGTAAATAAGCCAATAAAATCAATGTATTTTACCACACCTGAAAATTAAACTCAAATGACAAATCCAGATCTAAAACTTAAAAGTATTAATCAAAATGTTATAGCAAAACATTGCTGTAATCTTGGATTAAGCAAAACGTTCTTGATTATGACATCAAGGGAAAAAAGCAGGATCATTAGACTTTATCAAAATTGAAACTTATTTTAATGTTGTATATCATGTTACTTTACATATATGGGATAATACTTGCATCCCCAGAATAAATCCCACTTGGCTGTGATATATAAACCTTATGATGTACTGTTGCATTGTTTGTTGTTATTTTGTGAAGATTTCTTCCTCTCTGCTTATCAGGGATACTAGACAGTAGCTTTCTTATAGTGTCATTGGTTGGCTTTATTATCAAAATAATCTTGGCCTCTTGGAATTATTTTTGAATATTCTATGTTCTTTTATATTTGAAAGAATTTAAGAAAGATTGGCATTAATTCATTTTTAAATATTTGGTAGAATTCACTGGTGATGCCTTCCAGTCCAATATTTTCTTTTTATTGAAAGGTTTTCATTACTGCCTCAATTTCCTTGTTTGTTTTATTTTGTTCAGATTTCCTATTTATGATTCTGTCTGGTATAAAAATCATGTGTTTCAGATTGGGATACAGCTTAGTTGTAGAGTACTTGCCTAGTCTGTTCAGTGTCCTAGATTGGATCCCTGTCTATCATCTCAATGGATACATAAAAGGCAATTTAAAAATTCAAAACACTTTCATGATAAAAAATTCTTAGCACAATATGAATGGAATTTAAGCATAACAAAAGTCATATATGAAAATCCCTGTTTACATCATATTTAATTGTGAAAACCCGAGAGCTAGAATGAGGCAAGGATGTTTTCTTGCTTCTGTTCAACATAGTGTGGGAAGTATTAACCAAGCAATTAGACAAGCAGAAGGTATTCAAGCCAGAAAGAACAAAGCAAAACTATTTCTATTTATAGATGTCAGTCTTATATGGAAAAAATGCTAAAACTTCAAACACACACACACATGCACACACACACATGCACAAATGTTTATGTGTGCAAATGTGTTAGACCCAATAAAATGATAAGTGAAGTTGCAGATACAAATCAACATACCAAAAAAGTTGTGTTCCTATATACTAAAAATAAACTATCACAAAAGAAAATTAAGAACTAATTCTTTTGCAAAAATATTAAAAGAATAAAATACTCTGGAATAACCAAAGAAGCAAAAGGAATATATGTGTAAAACTACAAATTCTTGATAAAATAAATGAATGATAAACAAATGGGGAAACATCCTAATTTTAATTGACTGGTAGACTTTATGATTTTAAAATTTCATATGCCCAAAGAAATCTGCAGACATCATACAATCTCTATCAAAATCCAAGTAGGATTCTTTTTACGGTAATAGAAAAATCATCCAAAATTCATATAGAACCAGGAAAGATCCTGAATAGCCAAAGTAAATGTAAGAAAGAGCAAAGTTGAAGACATCATACTTTTTGGAGTCAAAATGCATAATAAAACAGTATGCAAAATACATAATGGTGATTTTCAGGGGTTCAGCAGAAAGGGTAATAGGAGTCGGTGATGAATGTGTATATGATTTCAGTTTTGCAAGATGAAGTCTAGAGATCTGCTGTGAAACTCTGTTCCTGGAGTTAACAATACCTATTGTGTACTTGACAATGTGAGGAGATGGGCATTTGGGCCATCTTGACACATTTTTAAGTATGATGAATGAATAAAGAAGAGTACTCTATTGTATTTTTTATATAATAGAGTACCACTTGGCTATAAAAAGGAGAAACTTGAGACGTTTCTAGGTAAATGGATGCACCTCAAGAACATATTCTTAAGTGAAAGATATCAGACACACATGAGTAAATATTGCACTGTTTCTCTGATTCGAGAAACCAAAAGTGTAAATAAGGATCAAAAGCTATAATAGATACTGTGAAATAGAAAAGGTTCAAAGGGGGAGGGGAGCTAGGGAAGGGGGACAAGGAAAGGAAGGGAGGGAAAAGAAAAAGAGAAACAATGGAAAAATGGAAGCAAAACTGTCATAAATATGGAGGGAAGAGGAGTTAAAGGGAGGGGTTCAAAAGGGGAAACAAGAAAGTAAAGATATGTCATGTGTAGGTACAAAAAATATTAAAAATTTCAATACTTTAAAAAAAGTGTGAAGAGAACAGTTCTCGTAGTAAGTGATCTTACCACAATAAAAAAAAGCCTGCTATTCAAAATACATCATTAATAAAATAAAAATATAAACTACGGACTACAGTAAAACAGTTAGAAACAAATATCTTGTAAAAGATTTATATTCAGATAGTAAGAAAACAAAATTTCAATGTATATTTGGGAAAGATTTAATACCGTTCACTAAAAAGAATATGTGAATGACAAAAAAAAAAAACACATTGTGTAGACTTTGAATATAATTACTCATTAGGAAATAGAAACAAATCTGATAGAGGCAGTAAAACCAAAATGAATCACTGTTATATACCTATTGAAATGGGTGATATTTAAAAATTCACGACAATACTAAAACTCTGAAATTTCCACATTATAGTAGGTACACGTAACAAGATAGACTGTTCCTAATGACTGGTGGGAATGGGAAACTCTAGTTACTCTACATTTGCAGTTTCTTCTGAAGTGAAACATACATGTACTATACCACCCAGCAACTCCACTCCTAGGTGTTTGCCCTAAACCAATCAAGATTGTTAGTCATGAAATTGTATACACATGTGACCATAGCAAATTTATTATTTCCTCAAACTGAAAACAACCTAAATACACGTCAACTCATGAAATGGTAAAAGGTTTTGCATCCAAAGTATCGAAGAATATCCAGCAATAAAAAGGAATGCTTACACACTACATGGACAATTAACAAAAATAGTAGACTAAGGCAAAGGAAGCCCTCCTTGTACAATGTACTGAATACTGTATACTACATGATTCTACATAGGTAATTTTCTAGAAAATCCAAAACTTCTGAAATGGGATGCACATCAGTGGTTGTCAAGGGCCTAAAACTGATGAAATGAATGACAATCAAAGGATTTAAGGAAGTCACTGCAGGTTGGGGAATAGAAAGAAATATTTTGATCTTAATTAAAATAGTGGCTAAACAACTACATGCATTTCTCAGAATTTATAACTGCACATAACATAGGTGAAATTTTGTCATACGCAAATCAGGCCTTAATAAACCAGACTTTAATAGTGTGCATTATCTGTTTCCACTGTATATAAATTATTCTATGGAATTTTTCATACAAGGGATCTTTTTAAACCTATTGGTTTTCTTTCAAAAATTTATATCTGTTTCTTGCATTGTTTAATTTTCTGATGTGGAAAATAAAAGCCTTAGCCTTTTCTTAAAAAGTAGAGTGATTGTATATCCAAGTCAAACTTTTGATATATTGGAATCACTAATGTTGTTTTTGTAATTAGGGTATAATTGAGCAATGAACATGGATTTCATATAAAATAAACTTATTTTAAAATCTCAACTCTGCCACAATATGGATAAAACTCAACAGTGATGCTGTGATATTAAATTATATGTTTTGAAAGCACTTGCCACACAGCCTGGCACGTTTTTGGTACACAGCATTAATTAAATCTCCATGCCTGTAAATGAGAAAAATAAATCTGTTTCAGCAATTTGCCCCAAGGTCACCGCCAGTAGTGAGTGGGAACCTGGATTTTGGTTTTGATCACTATATTTCATGATATCCATACATGTAATATCTCCTAAAATTCTTTAACTATGGACTAATCATGATGTTTCATTTAAAATGGTGCAAAAAATAAATGAATAAAAAATAAAATGGTGCATTATATGAAGCAGATCATGAGATATATCTAAATAAAACTTCACTAAATGAACAAATATTGCATTAATGTGAATAAATTCAGAAAATAATATTGGAAGAAACACGGGCTTTAAAAAGTATTTCTTCCATTTTATATTTAAATATCCACACTAGATTCTCTATTACATGAGGTATTTGTTTATATCACTTTATAAAATGAACTGATTGTTTCTTTGGAGTCTTTTCTAATACTGCTTCTGTAATACGATCAGCATTAATAACAAAATACCAATACTATAATAAGATTTGAATATCTAAGTATTTTAATGGAGCATAAAAGACATCATTAAGAATTTTTAAAATGTTTTGTTTTATGAGGCTTAACGAAATAACAAAAATATAGTGCAATATAGTTTACAAACTGCTTTTCATAGTAGAAGAAATTAACCTTAAGCAGTATTGGCCAATTAACTCTATAAATAAATTATTTGTATTGCTGTTCCTTTTATTATTTCCTATACTTAGTTGAAGAATGTAAGAGATATTAAACTATCTTCCCAGAGAATTGGAATGGACAAGGCCTCAGAAAAATGCTTTGTGTGAACTAGTAGGAAAACTTCCCTATGGAGCCTAGGAATGCAGCACAGAAGATTGTCTCTATTTAGGCATTTATCGATGGGATAAAACAGCTTTCTGAGAAATTTAAACTCACTTCTTATGCATATGACATGCAAATTTACTCCAGGTTGTGACTGAGAATTCCCAAACTGAGAAACACTGATACTCTGCTAGGGAAAACGTGGGGTCCTAATCAGAAGCAAAGTTTAATCTACTCTCTGAAGAAACACCAACAGATTATACAGGACTTCTATGTGTGAATTTACAATCAAAACTATATACTGAAAAGGGTGATGAAAAACAGAATAAGAATATTTAACATATAACTAAAATGAAGCTCTAGAAATGAAGAACATCAACACAATTTAACACACCGAATGAAGTAAATATTGGATTGTATGTAGCTATAACTCATTAATTACACGGAAAATAGATAGCAATAAATTACCCAGAATTCAATACAGTAACCTTTGGAAGTACAATTAAGAGCACAGAAAATAAGATAATATTTTTTAAAATGCAGTCATTAGGAGTTAAGAAATGTAATACAAATACCTTCATGAGATCATGTTCAACAAAGAAAATGCCAGATGATTTCAAAGAACGAACATACATTTCTTCACATTGGCAATATATATTGCATGCTTTTAGTGGAAATCCAGAACATCAAAGACAAAGAATGATCTTAACAGTCATCAGGCATCAAAGAAATTACTCTAGTAATTGAAATGGCAGTAAGCTTATCAATGAATGCTGAAATAACACAAGTACTTTGAAGTATTGAAGTAATGAAACAAATAAATTTCATCCTCCAGAAATACACTTCATGAATTATCACTGAGAAAGAAGATATAATTGACTATAGTTTAAGAAAAATGAAGAAATGGTAATGGATGCACTGTAGGAAGAAGCATTGCCCAGAACAAATAAGCTAAAAAACAGAAGTAGATTGTAATCCCCATGCAATAAATGTAAATCACCGTCAACATTTATGATGACCAAAATAATATTTAGTTGTGAGATGCTAAAAAAAATCACTGGTAGATGCAGCCTGCATCACTAACTAAATAATATTTAGTTGTGAGATGCTAAAACTTCACTGGTGGATGCAGCCTGGTGTTCAATGTTTTCTAATCTTAAGTTTGTAACATTGTTTGAAGAGCAGAGATGAAAACAAACTCCAAACTTTTGTAAGTCAAATACGATATTAGCACCAAAATAATTGATGAAATAATGAAAATGTATGCATTTTAAACAATAATAAAGGAAAGAAAAACTGTAGTATAAAGAACTCAGTAAATCCACAAGTCAGGGAAAGAGGAAACAAATTGGCTTTAGAATAGTCTAAACTAACTAATAAATATGTGTTTTATATGAAACACTAGTAAAAATATATTAGTATTTCCAAACACATTTGTATTTAAAATGCAAAATATAAAACCAAAGAAGTCTACTTTTCAGTGTAATGTATCATGCATCATTGAGTATGTAAAACACATTTGGTTACAAAGCTTTAAAGATAACACAAATTCTAATTTGAAAATATTCACATAGTATTAAAATTTTGTTATTTGGTAGAGCTAGCACACTGCACACAAAATAATAATCTTCTTGGCTGAACAGTTACCACCAATACAGAATATTATTTTCCTGAAATTAAGAATTATCCCCTGTTATCACTGTGCCATCTTTACAATTTAATGCACTGTCTTGACTATAGTAAAAGCCAATAATACTGCCTGTAGCACTGAAATAATACTTTTTATCTTCAGTATAGCAAAAGGAGAGAAGTATTCTGGCTCTTTATAACAGCTGATGACATTGAGCTTTGCTGAATTGTGTCTCCTGAGATTTGCAAAGTGGGAAATGTGGCCATTAAAACCAGCTTCAAGACTGACCTGTCTCAGGGGACTGTTCGGCAGCTCTCTGGGGAAGCTTGGGCCTAGGACGGCTCCCTCCCTGAGACCAGAGCAGGCCTGCCGACATCACCTGCAACATCAGGTGACTCCTTGCACCTTGGTGGTTTGCTGGGGAACCTCAGGCCAGTGAGTACACCCTCCCCCACACCTGGAGCAGGCCTGCCCACAGCCCCAGTGACTCCGGAGCAAATCGGCAGCTTACTTGAGAGCCTAGGGCCTGTGAGAGCTTCCTCCCTTGTGGCCAGCAGTGTTGCCCAGCCCACTGGCAATTCCATCTCAGCTGGGTGGCCTGCTGGGAAGCCTGGCTTCCTCACCAATACCACATAGAATCAACCATACCCAAGTCACTGAGGAAAGCTCTGCAGATATAATGGACACAAGAGCCAACAACCGCATATACCTAGAAGACACCATAAGGAAAGACTTTTCCTTGAAAAGCATTGATACTTGTCTTAACATAACCTCCCACAAATATAATATAAAATCAACACGGAGAACAAAGTAAGGGGGGAAAATATATATGTATACAAAGTAAATGACAAGGCACAGAAGTAAAACACAACCCCAGAGCCCCAGCCCACCCAGAACAAATCCAGAGAACAAGAAGATAGAGGAAATCAGAAGACACCCAACTAAACTCTCAGAAATGATAGCTGTAAAAGCTAAAACACATATAGGTGAGGCTATAGAGAACATCAGAAGAGAAATAATTGCCCAAGTTAAAAAAGAGATGACAATTATAATGAAAGACCTGCTTAGTGAATTCAGAGTAGACACAGATAAAACAAAAACAAAAACAAAAACAAACAAACAAACAAACAAAAACCAGAGGAGCTTAGAAAAACAATGGAAAACTTGAACATTCAACTTAGCAAAGAAATGGAACCCACGAAACAGATCTAAACAGATATCCAAGAAAGTATGATATCACTTGAAAGTATATGCAGCCAATTGAATGAGAGCGAAGATAGAATCTCAGACCTAGAAGATAAATCAGCAATTAGTGACAATGAAAAGAAACACCTCTTAAAACTAGCTAGAGATTATGAAAAATCACCGCAACAGCTACAAGATGATTCAAAGAAGAACAATATAAGAGTGATTGGAGTGAATGAAAAAGCAGAGGACATTGCAAAGGATCTAAAAAGACTATTTACAGAAGAAATGACAGAACACTTCCCAAGCATGACAAGAGAACTTGACATACAGATAAGTGAGGCATATAGAACCCCTATTACCCACGACCAAAACAAATCTACACCAAGACATATAATAATCAAGATTCCAGAAATTCAACAAAAGAATAGAATACTGAAAATTGTTAGAGAAAAGAAATAAATCACCTACAAAAGAAAACCCATCAGAATCACAGCAGACTTCTCAACACAAACCCTTAAATCAAGGAGAGCCTGGAGCAAAATATTTCACATCTTAAAAGAAAACAATCTCGAACCCAGATTAATGAATCTGGCCAAACTATCTTTCAAATTAAACAATGAAATAAGATACTTTCATGACAAAGAACAACTGATGAAATTTATGACATTCAAACCACCTCTACAAAATATTTTGAAGGACATGCTAGAAATGGAAAAAGGAACCTATAATTACAAGGCCACAAGTAAAACAAGCCCACCAGGTAAGGCAAGCCATTAAATGGAGGTGAAACACAGAACCAACAACAGAAAAGAACAATGGCAAAGATGAGTCCATATAAAACAGCTGTAACCATCAATGTAAATGATCTCAACTCACCAATCAAAAGAAACAGTCTAGCAGAATGGATCAAGAAACAAGATCCATCAATATGCTGCATATAAGAGATACATTTTACCCAAAAGGAAATTCATAGACTGAAAATCAAAGGATGGAAAAAATATTGCATGCAACAGGAACCTAGAAAAAAGCAGGGGTAGCTATCCTAATCTCAGACAAAATGAACTTCAAACCACGACTGATCAAGAGGGACAAAGAAGGTCATTACATACTTCTAAAGGGAAAACTCCAAGAGGAAGAAATAACAATTGTTAATATTTATCCACCAAATACTGGTGCACCTAACTACATAAAACAAATGTTATGGACCATGAAAGATCATATAAACACTAACACAATTATAATGGGAGACTTCAATATCCCACTGTCACAAATAGATCAACTCGACAAAAACTTAACAAAGACATATCAGACCTGAATCAAATTTGTGAACAAATGGACTTAGTAGATGTATACAGAGTGTTCCACCCCCACAACAACAGAATACACATTCTTTTCAGCTGCACATGGGTCATTCTCCAAAATAGACCACATACAAGGTCATAAAGAATACTTGAGTAAATGTAAAGGAATTGAAATTATCCCATGCATACTATCGGACCATAGAGCAATGAAACTGAAATTTAATGACAACAGAACCCAAAAAATACACATAAACACATGGAAACTATATAACATCCTTCTGAACAACAGTTGGGTCACAGAAGAAATTAAAAAAGAAATTAAGCAATTTATACAGTTAAATGACAATGACAATGCAACATACCAGAACTTATGGGATAAAATGAAAGCAGTTCTACAAGGGAAATTTATTACACTGAATTCCCACATCAGGAAGACAGAACAAGCTCAAATAAACAACTTACTGTTGAACCTCAAACGTCTAGAAAAAAGAACAAATCAAACCCAACACTCATCCAAGAGAGGAACTTATTAAGATCAGAGCTAAAATTAATGGAATTGAGACTAAAAAAAAAAAAAAATACAAAGAATCAACAAATCAAAGAGTTGGTTCTTTGAAGATTAAACAAAATAGACAAACGTCTAGCCAATCTTATCAAAAAAAGGAAAGAAAAGACCCAAATTCATGCAATAAAAAGTGGAAGGGGTTTAGTCACAACAGACCCTACAGAAAATGAAAGGATCATCAACATCTACTTCAAGAACCTATACACAAAGAAGATGGAAATTACTGAGGAAATGGACAGATTCTTAGAAACATATGATCTACCAAAACTGAATCAAGAAGAGATAAAAGTACTAAATAACCCAATATCAGCTACTGAAATCGAAGAAGTAATTAAAAACCTACCAACAAAGAAAAGCCCAGGTCCTGACAGTTTCACAGCTGAATTTTACAAAAAATTCAGGGCTAATCTAGTACCACTACTCCTCAAACTCTTCAATGAAATTGAAAAGGAAGCAGTACTTCCAAAATCTTTCCTGGAAGCAAGCCTTATCCTGATACAAAAACCAGAAAAGGATCCAACTGAAAAAGAGAACTACAGTCCAATCTCCATAATGAACATGGATGCAAAAATTCTAAACAAGATATTGGCAAACGGAACGCAACGGATTATCAAAAAGATTATACACTACAACCAAGTAGGATTCATCCCAGGGATGCAGGGATGGTTCAACATATACAAATCAATATATGTAACACACCATATCAATAGTGTCAAAGACAAAAATAACACGATCATCTCAATAGATGCAGAAAAAGCATCTGACAAAGTCCAACACCCATTCATGATAAAAACTCTACAGATTTAGGAATAGATGATCTATATCTAAATCTGATAAAAGCCATCTATGACAAACCAATGGCTAACATCAGTCATAAACTGGAAGATTTCACTCTAAAATCTGGAACAAGACAAGGATGCCCACTATTACCTCTGTTATTCAATATAGTCTTAGAAACATTAGCCAGAGCAATTAGATAAGAGAAAGAAATAAAAGGAATACAGACAGGAAAGGAAGAACTTCAATTATCATTATTTGTGGACAACATGATACTCTACATAGAAGACCTCAAAAATTTCACCAAAAAACTTCTAGATTTAATAACTAAAATTAGTTGCGTAGCTGGATACAAAGTCAACACCCAAAAATCAATAGCATTTCTATATACAAATAACAAACTCACTGAGAAAGAAATAACAGAAAATACACCTTTCACCATCACATCAAAAAAAAATGAAATACTTAGGAATTTATCTAACAAAGGAAGTAAAAGATCTTTACATCAAAACTATAATTCTCTAAAAAAGGAAATTGAAAGGGACATCAGAAAATGGGAAGATATACCATGGTCCTGAGTAGGAAGAACCAACATAGTGAAAATGGCCATACTTCCTAAATTACTATGCAGATTTAATGCAATTCCAATCAAAGAGACCAAGGATAGCAAAAATAATCCTGGGCAACAGGAGCAAGGTTTCGGGCATCACAATCCCTGACCTGAAACTATACTATAAAGCTACAGTGATAAAAACTTCATGGTACTGGCACAAAGACAGACCCGAGGATCAATGGAACAGATTAGAAGACACAGAAACAACTCCAAACACACTCAAATACCTCATCTTTGACAAAGGAACCAAACAACCTCAATGGAAGAAAGATAGCTTCTTTAACAAATGGTGTTGGTAAAATTGGCTTACCACATGCTGAAAACTGAAACTAGATACATGTCTCTCACCATGTACTAAACTAAAATCGAAGTGGGTCAAAATCTAAACATAAAATCAGAAACATTAAATCTACTGCAGAATAAAATAGGAAGCACTCTCAAAGACATAGAGGTAGGAAAAAATTATGAATAAAACCCAGACTGCATGGGAAATAATACAAAGAATCAGTGCTTAGGACTACATCCTATTAAAAAGCTTTTACACAGCAAAAGAAATCACCAATAGAGTGGGGCAAAACCCCACAGACTTGGAAAAAATTATTGCCAACTGTCCCTCAGACCAACGTCTGACATCTAGAATATACAAAGAACTCAAAAACATCAAACCTCCAAATTCAAAGACCCAATCCAAAAATGGGCATCTGAAATGAATAAACATTTCTCAGTTGAAGAAATAAAAATGGCAAATAAATACATGAAAAAGTGTTCAACATCACTAGTCATTCGAGAGATGCAAATCAAAACATTAAGATTCCATCTCACTCCAGAAAGAACAGTGATTATGAAAAGGTGAACCAATAACAAATGCTGGCAGGGATATGGGGAAAAAGGAACCCTCCTCCACTGTTGGTGGGAATGTAGATTGGTCCATCCACTGTGGAAATCAGTATGGAGATTCCTCAAAAAAGTACAACTAGAGGTTCCATTTGATCCAGCTATTCCTCTATTGGGTATCTTCCCAGAAGAATTAAAATCATCATACCATAACAACATATGTACAACCATGTTTATATCAACACAATTTATAATAGCTAAGTCTTAGAAACAACCTAAATGCCCAACAACTAATGAATGGCTAAAGAAGATATGGTTTTTCTATACAATGAAGTACTACTCTGCTGTAAAAAAGGATACGCTACAGACGTTTGTAGGTAAATGGATGTACCTTGAGAACATACTCTTAAGCAAAATAAATCAGACACTCATGAGGACACATCAAATTGTTTCTCTGATGTGAGTAACCATAAGGGTAAATAGATATTATATAAAATGAAAATAATATTGAAAAGAGAGGAGAACTAGAAAGGGGGAAGGGGAAAAGCAAGAAGAGAAAAAGGGAAGAAGGAAGAAAGGGAAAAAAATGGGAAAATATAAATAAACCTGCTGTAAATAGGGAAGGGGGAACAGAAGGGAGGGGTGGGGAAAAGGGGGCAAAACCAAGATACACCATGTACAGGTACAAAATAACTATGATGAATGTGAACATTAGGTATACAATGCACCAATATATGTTCTTGATTAAAAAAAAAAAGAATAAGACTGACCTGTCTCAATTATTAAGGGAGTTCATTTCCCTCAGTCTACTTGGTCAATTTCTAGGAAGTATTAGTTATTAGATCCTAAGTATGTTTCTGTTTCTGTTGTCAGTCTCTGGTTTCACTCCTGTATGGTGTGAGAACTCATTTTGCAGGATTTACATTTCTTTGGATATGTTAAGCTCTTTATTGTTGTTATGAACAGAGTCTGTTTTGAATGAAGATGAAGAAGAAGGAGAAGAAAAAGGGGGGAGGGAGGAGGAGGAAGAAGGGAAAGAAGAAGAAGGAGAAGGAGATGAAAGGGGGATGAGAAGAAGAAATAGATTTCAAGAATAGGAAAATCTTAAAGACAGAGAGTAGCTCTGTGGTCGTTTAGATTTAGTGGGAAGGGAGAGTAGGAGATGAAGAGATGATAGCTAGTAGGTGTAGTGTTTTGATTTGTGATAACAAAAATGACCTAAGTTTCACTGCTTTTATAGTTGTACAACTCTGTCACTTCGCTAAAATCTATTGAATCCTATATTTTAAGTTTGTAGATTGTTCGGTATGAAATGTTATAGTTCAATAGAGTTGGTTAAAAAAGCTTCAGAGTGTTTTTATCCAAGGTGTTAAAATAAACTATCTGGAGCACATGAAATTGCATTTTCAATCACAGACTTCATTATATTATGAAATTCTTATGTGAAATTTTTAATGTTTTATCAGAGAAAAAGACTGTTCTCCATCAGCACTTTAGCATAAATTAATTTAACCTTACAGGTACATTAACTGGGCCAGAAGAACAGTACCTTCTAATGTAGGATGGAAGTGTCGACACAGGGGATGCTTAACATTGGTCTGGTTAAATGAAAACTCTGAAGGTGCACACATGATGGGGATTTCCAGGGATGGAAGGAGCTCTGAGCAAGTTTTAGAGGCCTGAGAGTCAGTGCTTAACAGTTCTTTTTTATGTCGATCTTTGAATATGATACTTCCCATTTGAAAAGTTACTTTAATGATCACTTAATTTAGGACCGTATATATGCACTTAGCAATTAAGTATAGTGAAAAAGGTTACAAACATTCATAGAATGTAAAATGTCAGATTTGGTAAAACTAATACAATGTACCTAAGATAGTATATTGTTGGTTGAACAGATATTGGCACAGTAGAATATTATTTCCTTGAAGTTGGGGAATATTATGCTAAGATACTGGGTTAAAACTAATGGGTTACAAAATGATATAGCCCAATTATTATCTTTAAAGCTCCTTTTTCTAAGGATACTGCAAATAGTTATTACAAAATACATGATAGAAACAATGGAAGCACTTAGAAAGTATACAAACAATTGCACAATCCATTGATGTTGGACCAATCCAAAGCCAAAATCACCAGTTGCAATTGCAAGGTCTTCATTTTCTCCCTTTTTAGTCAATTAATGCATTATTTTATTTTACCATTCACTCAATAAATGTATATAAAACATTCTAGTCTTCACTCTGGTCATAAATTCTGAGAATATACTAATGATTGGAGAGAAAGGACCCTTATCCTCATTGAGATTGAGATATGGTGGGGATGTAACTGGAAGTAGAGCAATTAAAGCCAGTATGTTGCTAGAGCATATAGTGGGCTTAAGTAGTGGTTTGAAAATACTGAATATGAGCATAAAGTGCTATGTAAGGATTCTGGTTTACCAAGAATTGCCTAGCAAACAATTCAATTAAAATACCTACAGAATTCTTGAAGAGTTATGTGTAGCCTGAATTGAGAATTTTACCAAGAAAAATGTTGAATGAAGTAATTAGGACATGACATGGATGCTAAAGTTATGAAAGTAACTATTATAATAATATAATGCATCTCTCTACTGAGTATAGGAGGAAATAGCTCATCTTTTGTTCACAGCACCTCTAATGTCATCTGAAAGAGATTTTTTCTTCTCTTAATGGCGATAAGAGAGTACGGTTATTCACAGAATAGCACTTGCTTCCCGCTTTTGTAATGTTCTTTTAAAAATGTATTTCAGATTATTTAGGACTGCGGCTGTACAGTAGCTACAGGCCTGAGTTTTGGCATCAGGCTATTTCAAGTTTGAGCCATAGAAATTACATTCACCAACTGTCTTTTAATTAAGTTAACAAAACTTTGCCTTAAAATTGAAATAGTAATAGTTTCTGCTTTCCAAGATTATTTCGTATTGTGATATATTACCTGTAGGACACTTAACATAGTATCTGATTTTGAATATGCTCTTAGGAAGTATTAACTATCCACCACTACCGTTAATGGTATTCTCACTCTGCTTCCCTTGCTAGACAATTAGTTCAGGCATGCTATTAGTGCTTATGCATCAAGACTATATGATAATGTTTGAAACATGGGACAAATTTTCATTGGTTTCACCGTTTCAGGGTAATAGAAATTTCTGTCCATTTATATGTCTATCTAGCTAGGGTTTAAAAATAAAAATTTTATTTAGAAAACAACAGCTGCTTTATTCACAAACATACACTACAATGAATCATTCTTGTTTTTTTCTGCAAATTTTTATATGCAGTATCTCTGTCAGGTATACCAAATATTACCACAAAATACAAAAGGAAAAAGTATGTGTCTAATACAGTGGAGACATGGCATGATTCAAACTCCTCACACATTTCTAAAACAGGATAAGGGCGATCCTCTTCTACATTGAAATTAAAGTGCAGTAATTTTGTGGATTCTAATATATAAATTTGGGTTTATATATTAGAAAAATCATAGGAAACTGAAGGGATTATCCTTCTTAAGACCATGATTTTGAAGGTACAGAAGCTAAAGTTTTGAATATTGACCACAAAGAATATTAATTAAAACATAAATTGTATTGAAGGTTACAAATGTATTTAATTAGAAGATATAGGATATGCCAATTCTATCAAAAGGACAAGTATATTAAGAAAGCTAAGACAGAAGAGCTTGGTGTACTGGCTACCTCCAGCACACGAAAAGCAATGACTGTCAGAGATTCAGGAATCTAGGAAGAGAATCAGAGATCAAGGAAATGGAGCAGAGGATTAGATTAAGACTGAAATATGGAAGTATCACTCTAGGTGGCCTTGGTTACAAGTCTTCTGTCTCTTGTTAACTAAATATAATGAAAAATACTATATGCAAATGAAGTAAACAAAAATTGGCAACATGAAATTTTGAGGAAAAAAATGTAATAGATTTGTGGTGCCTTCAAGGAAAAATACCGCCCTAAGAGGCTAGAGCATTGTCTTTGGGTGAGAAAACAGAGTATTGAGCCCATCACCAACAGAGTTCCTTGAATTCTGTGATACTTCACATTTCTCTGTTTTTATGCAAATAAGCTCAATGTAATGCTGGTGTATTTGACATGATACTAATGATAAGTGCACAGAATTCTGGGATGACAAAGAAAGCTTGCTGTTTGCTCATTTGGGGAGAATCGGTTTAATTGCCTATACTTGTAACCTTTCCTGCACCTTGAGAAAAAATAGGAAATCAGCTCACTTCTGAAAGATTCTGTCCTCTGTGGTATATTAACCCAACTAATTCCATTGCCATAGCTATCTTCTAACTCTAAGCATGATTTGATATTATATCCCACTCGTATAAATGCTGGAGGCAAGAGTCTGAAATTTACAATTGATTTCAAGATAGATATAAACAAACAAATAATAAATAAATAAATTATCCGTACCCCATTCTAGAGAATATGAAGAATGTTAAGAATGTTCAAGTATAAACTAACACACACCACTGTTTCCTTTACCCTCGGTTTGGCATTTATTTTTAAAATGCTAGATGTCTCCAAAAATGACTTATCTGAGCCACCGCGGTTTGTGCCAACGTCCTTATATTTGGAGAAGGATGAGAAAAGCAGAAAATAAACAAAATAGTTCACAGAAGAAGACAAAATGAAATTTGGCCCCAGTTCATTTACTGACATGTAGTGCTTTCTCACTCTACCAATTTACATCTCCATGATGAGACTACTCTGAAAAGAAACCTACCCTGAGCCAAGCCTCACCACGCTTGACATCTTCAAACAATTATGGGGTCATTGGAGACCCAATTTTCCAGAGTAGTAATTGGCTCATGAAAGTATTCTATAAGGCTCTGTTCATTTGCTGTCTCACTTCCCCACTCACCTACCAATGCTTTCTGGGATTACATTTCAGAATTGGTTGGTAATTACTTTTAAGAATATCCATTAAAGAGTTAGTTAGAGATATATATTTTCCAATCTGACTTGAAAGAGGGCATTGTGTAGACTTTGGTGTTTAAAGAATGAACCACAACAAATTTATAAGAAATTGAGACATGACTTCTTACCTATCATTATTATACTAGGAACTACCTGTATATATCAAATCTCATGCCTACATGAGGAAGAGATTACTAAAGACAGGTGGTCAAAATAAATCTTTGTACAGTCATCCAGAACATGAATGCCTAAAGGATGTAACAGGCAAGCTTTTCATTATGCGGTAGCTATGACAGGTAATAGCTTCTTGGAACTAGGCTCTGTTGGAACTTGATGTCACTAATCAAATAATTTTTCTATCCCCAAATTTCTACCATTTCTCATATACATGGTTGTTGCAGCTTTGTGCTTTTATTATTCCTTTTTACAAAACTTTTCTTTGGTATTTTTGTAGTGCTGGGATTGAACCCAAGGCCTTCACACTGCGCTACTTACTCAGACTTTTTTAAATTGTAACTTTTATTTTAAGATAAGGTGTCTCTAAGTAGTTAATTGCCCAGCCTTGGCTCAAATTTGTGATGCTCCTAAGAGCTGGAAGGAAAAGCATGTATCACCATGCCTGGCTACTTTTAAATAGTTATAGATTCACAAACATTTACAAAGTAATTATGGAGAAGCCCTGAGTGTCCTTCACCTAGCTTTCCCCAACAGAAATATTATTTATAGTTGTAATACAATATCAACATCAGGAAATTAAAATAAGTATAATCTACACTTTTTATTCAAATCTCACCAGTTTTACACACACTCAATTACATGTGTGCACACGTGATCTATGCAATTCTATCACTGGTATAGATTTGTGTAACCATCACCACCATCAAGACACAAAAATACTCCAAGATTCCCTCATGCTGTCTGTTCCTCACCATATGTATCCATTCCCAATATTTTAGGATTAGTTTAATTTTATTTAGCTTTATTCTTTTGCAACTGTATCAGATTGCTGTATGTAGCAATAGTTAGTTCATTTCTATTGCTCATTCACAGTCTTATATAATACTGATGCAACAAAGTTTCCTCAACCATTTACTTCTGAAAGATATTTAGATTGTTTCAAGTGTGGGTGTATAACAAACAAAGCTGCTGTAAATATTTTATTTCTGTGGGACAAAGTCCAAAAATGTCATTCCTAGATCAAATGTAAGTATATGCCTAGTTTATAAGGACTGTTAAACTGTTTTCCAGAGTGGTTATATCATTTTATATTCCCATTGATAAAGCATGAGAATATTAGTTTTTCTACATCTTTGCCAACATTTGATGTTATTACTATGTTTATAAAATTTTTAGCAATTTTGGTAGACACTATCTTTTTAAAACCTTTATGAGATAGAATAAATATATTTAGTTGGCTATATGAATAAATAAGTTTGACATTTTTACATGTAATAAAAGAAAATTATATGTCTATTGTTTGCCTATATTCATATAACTACAAAATGGTGAAAAAAGGAGGTAAATTAAATAGGGGAAATGTGTTCAAATTCATGCTAAAATATAATTTCAAATTTGTTCTCTATTGTTTACTAATTGTGTAACCTTGGATGTGGCCTCTCAGCCTCTGACACTTATTTTCTTAGTCTTTGGCACTTGTTTTCCTTACATGTTACAAGGCATAAATGATCAATTTTCTAATTAGAGATGAGAATTTAACAAAATAATACTGTTAAAGTACTTATAAACACTACAGGCTCATTGTTATAAAATACTTGAAATGCATGTATAACATGAAACATGGATTCATAATTTTTGATAGTGAAAACAATACTGTGGTCCCACGGGAATATATAATTTTAAACCACATTTGATATGTGTGACAAGAAACACTTTGTATGCATATGACTTCATATAGGAAGGAAGGAATATTTTTATAGTTGATGTACCAAAGAAGAAATCAAGAAATTCTGTGATAAAACACATCCATTTTCTTATATTATTGTTAAGTTTTAAATAAATACTCAATATCTACAGGAAATTTTACTACCTTTTAATGTTTTTGGGTGTATACATGAGTCTCATGATACCAATGAGAAGACTATCAATTTTGGAAGCAAACTATTGAATATAGAGATTTATTTTTACATAGTTATTTTCCCATATTGATATAAAAATAAAGAGAAAAAACAGTTTTTCAATTCATACAACTCCCACCTAGTATATTGTTTCTACAATTGTTAAGAAGTCACCCAGAAAATTGCAAATGCTACTGAAAAAGCAATATCAGCTTATTTCAAATTGCTGAGCTAAGAGATTTTATAGCCAATAGAAGAAAAAGGGTTTTTTATGATAGTACTACTTTCTGTAATAACTGCATAAGCATTTCAAAATAAAATATTTTATTAATACTAAATAATTCCAATGATTATGATATAATGACCAATTAAAAGTAATTCATTTTGCTTATATTCCATGGTAACCTGGGTAACTCTGGCAGTTATTTTCATTGTAAAATGTTGATTAGTTCTATGTACTAATGCCTTCATATTACTTTAGAATATGTAAAATGCAATAGTACATAAAATGTTACATCAATTTCATTCTATTAATTGTTTCTATAAACTCTTACATAGAGTGTTATTGCAGGACATTTTTTATTAAGCCTATTTTATGCTCAGTAAATTGTGAACAGCATTGCTTGTTCATTGCAATATCCCTTTTTAACTTAGTTTTAAATTGATGTCACATTAGGATTTACCTTAAAAAAATGAAGAAGTTAATACATTTAAGACAACTTTGATGCATTTATTTTTTTCTAACTGATGTATCTGAAATTCCTTCTATGCGGGGTATTCAAGTATGAGACAGCATGTCTGAAACTAATGTTAGGTATAACTTCATTTTAGTATTTGCACTTTTACCTTCATTTTTATTATCTACATTTATTAAAGTAAACTTTTTAAGATTAACTATGGTTTAAACTTTTTTTCTACATTTATTCATTGAGCTTTTCCATCTCATATTTATTCTCTACCCTTTATTACCATTTCTTCTTTCTTGGTCTCCAGTTCCTGAGTGACACTGAATTCTCTTGTCCCAGCTTCACACCTGTACAATTTTAAACCAACATCTTTTAACCAAGAAGCCTTGTCAAGGGGGCATTTGTCTTCCTTCCTCAATATCTTCATGCAGCTTATAATGTAGTTAACTGCATTTCCCATCCCACTGAACAAAGCTTTTAATGGTCGCACGTTATATTTTTACAAGCATGCATCACCATAAATTTAACCAAACCCCAACTGGTGTGAATATGGTAGTTTGATATTTTTCAATATTTTAAAATAATTGTAAAGCAAACTCCTATAAAACATAGTTCTTATTTTTATCCTTACAGAAAATTCTTAAAATATTTGAGAATCACAACAATCTTTTTAAAAAGAGTTTCTCAGAAAAGTTGTACAAATTCACCATGTAAAACATGCATGCACACAGGACAAACAGAACAAACAAAAATAAATACAGACTTCTGTCAGCAAGTTAGGGAACTCAGTTTTCCTCCACACTTGTCAATCTTGGACACTGTAGATTCTTATTAAAGACTCTACTGGGTTATAAGAGCATTGATCTCAACATTTAATCATATTTGTGTTCATTACTTTGAGTTTAAAAGTTCTTTACACACTATTAGCCATTCAATATTTGTTATTCTGTGCACAGTATGGTGTGGATGACTATCAAAAACAATAATGTACTGTGCTTCCCAAAATTTAGAAAAAATATTGAAAGCTTTTATTGCAAAGAAATGAAAAATGTTGGAGGAGCTAGAATTGTTTAATCTCACTTAAATGCTACATAGTACATAAATGTATTGAAGTATTACATGGTATGCTTACATTTTTATTCTTATTTATTGGTTAAAACTTTTTAGAAACCTGCCACTCTGGTATATGTCTATGTAGGTACATCTGTTCTCCATTTCCCATGGGATCAAAAATTCTTACTAATGTTATTATGGCACAACATGTTATGCAGATCAATTAAGAAGATAAATAGTCTACTAATGGGTTATGCTTATAAGGATTTTAATGTTGGAGGCAAACATGTAAGATAAAGGAAAATGAGAAAAAATATGAGTTATGAATAAATATATGGTCCTCAAGTTAAGTGATTGTAAATAGATGAACCGTTAACTAGAAAGAGAACTGGTCTAAGATAAAGGTTTTTCTAGGAAGGGAGCATTTAACATGAGAGTTATACACTTGAGAGGAAAGATCCTATTAGTATTTATAGATACAAACACACAAAGCATCACCGTATGTCTTAGTTACTTTTCTCATTGCTGAGACAAAATGCCCAACACTCACAAGTTAGAAGAGGAAAGATTTATTTAGCTCACAATTTGCAGAGGTTTCAGGCCATAATCAGATGGTTCCAAATCAGGGTGGCATGGCAGACATGCATCACATGGGAGAAAGAGTTCATGGACAAGGAACGTTAGCAGCTTTGTTCCACCCCTTTTATATTCTATCTAGGCTACTGGAATTAGGGTCATGCCAAGCCAATCAGTGAACTGATTTGGTAATCACACACCGTTAATCCCAGCATCCTTAATCCTAGCATTGCGCCGTGACTCAATCATACTAGATCCATCCATCTCTGAAAAAGTCCTACCTATGACTGCATGAGGCTTTGGGGAGACATCTAGACACAAGCCATAAAGCCATATTTGCAAAATTATATTTTTGTCTATACACTGCACAACTCAAGCACTCATTATGATCCAGAAGGAACATGACTTGAATATGATGAATTATACACTAATCAAACTAATGTAGGAAAATAAAATCAGTGCATAATTCTAAACAATATAGCCTGCCTTCTAAGGTTTGGATGAAATTATTATATTTGTATTCTATCAATGAGTTGTCATTATCAGGAAATGAGCAAATGAAACAAATCATCCATGAAAGATGTGAAAGAAGAGAATTTGAAAAATTATCCAAATTTCCTCTTTTCCAAACTTTTATCCATTTTCAACAGTAGAATCTAAATTTACTCTCAAACTCAGATAAGATATCTGTTTAAACAAAAGCAGTGTCCCTCTAAAGCTGCTGTACAATTCTGTTTCCTTCCTCCTCCACAGTCATCCCAATGCAGAAATGTGGCATGCAGCAGTTTAAAAAGGGGTGAAATGGCATACGCTATCTACAATCAAAATCTAACTGCAAATTGGAGATAGCTTCTCTATCTTGTGAAAGAAATATCAATGACATCTACAAAATGTGTGTTCAGTTTGCAAGTGACAGCCCTTAAGGTATCCATCAGGAAAGGGTGGAATGGAAGACAGGACAGCAAGTCTAGGCCTAGGCAATTCTGATGGTCATTCAGGATTCAAGCTGTGATCCCTCTGGATTCTAGAAACTGCTCTGAAGAATTAAATTAGAAGGAGAATATAGCTTTGAGAAAACAGGTTAGAATGGAAAACGCAGTGTCCAGGTTTATTTCTAGTTCTACAGGTAGGAATCCTGAAAAAGAATTGGAAGGACACGTTAGAGCTGACAAGACATCCCGGGGACTTTACCCAGAGCAGGGAGCATCCATGCTGTCTGACTTGGGCTCTGCCCATTCCTGGCCAGAGTGCCACCTGGCTGAGATCATCACAGCCTATCTTAGGGTTATCCATGGTGATTAGAGGGAGGCAGATTTTTAAAAAAAAAATTTCTGTCTGCTTGCTCAGGGAATCTGACTCTAAGAAAATCACCCTTCTGGTGAGCTGTATACCACTAATGACAACTCTGGCTTCTTGAGTGGGATATTAGGTTTCAGAGGGTTCAGTCCATAATTGGTTGACTTCATGGAAGAAAGGACATGGTGGAAGGGTGTGGCAGAAGAAAGCTGCTCATCCATGGTAGCCAAGAAGCAGAGAGAGAAGTGAGGAAGCATGGGAAAGAATAACAACCTTTCAGGTCACACTCTCAGTGACCCACCTCTTCCAACCAGGCCCACCTTCTAAGAGCATATTCATCAATGAAACTAGGAGTGGATTAATCCCCCATGATGCAATCAGCTTCCAAACTCCACCTGTAAACACACGAGACTTTCAGGGACATTTTAGATCTAAACCATCAGAACAGCCTTATGTAGTTTGGAGAAAATACTCCCTTGCTATATTTTAGGTTTCATAGAAAAATAAAGTAAATGGATAATACATATGCAATCAATGAAATTTATTCTCTACTCTAAATGGGGAATGAATTCTTGCAAGGGTAATTTAAAGAAAGAAGCTGTACAGCCTACAATCCACTTAAGTATAAGCAAATATAAATGTAAGAAAAGACAGAAACTCAGAATGATTCTAAGAAGTAGACACACCAGCCCCTTGGTTTTATGATAACTATGCTGGAATTTCGATAGGCACATTTCTACCTTGGTAGTTGTAAGTACCTTCATTTCTCCTTGGAATGATGTTATGTACAGAGGTGTAAATATCACCAATGTTATCAGTATAAGTACATTTTTATATATAACATGATCACTCTTTTACTGCATTTTTGGTGACTATAGAATCATTTCTTTTTCAATACAGCCTATCTGTTTTCTAAATAGATCCTCTAGTAAATCAGTAGTATGGTTTTATTTTTTCAGTGTAGGCTTAAGATTCTTATTGATTACTTCTGGAAGAGCAAGAATCTACAAATTGCATTAGCTGAAAAGATCAATGGCCCATTACACTGGCATTTTATAAAGACCTAGACTAGATGCCTCAGTGCAAGGCCAGAAAAAAATTACCTTTCATAAAGCACCTGTCCAATTGTTCAATATTACACTACAGGGGAAAATCTTTCCTAACTCCAGATGGTTATCATTTTATGCTTTGAAACACAAGGATTGATGACCCTTGTAATTTTAGCCTGCCTTGTAATAGTGCACACAGTTTATTATTTATATTCACATAAATGCCCATTCTATTGTTTTACTCTCCCTAAGATATTGGGCACCATAATTTTCAAGAGAAGCAGACTTTAGAAAATACTATAAAAATGATTACCGAGGGAAATAAAAATTTCGATATTAACTGAAGTTTAAAAATCCCTCTCTCTCTGTCTCTCTCTTTCTGTCTGACTATCTATCTATCTATAGATGTGATGAGTCTACCTGGCATTAGTGCATTTTAGATTTTCCTACCCCAAAACTGTAGATTATGCAGCAGTATCCATAGAAGAAAGCCATGGAAATAGTTTCCTTATTAATAATATCTTTTTTCTCCACTGAAGTTTTGTGCACACAGTCTTTTTTTCTTATTCCTTGGATTTGTATTCATGGATTTGTATTTTTCCCTATCTTGGATTTGTATTTTTCCCACCTTTCCAACTAAAACTAGAGATATAATTTAATAGCTATGGTCCTGGAATTAAAAATTTGGCATTTGTCACTGATCAGCTTCATGGTGCTGGAGGAATCATTTTCTTTTAATGAATTTCATCATTTTTCCAGGTCTTGCCATCTGCGTCATCTGTACATACTACCACTTTGACCTACAGAAGTATCCTTACCTAGCTTCTCAAGGGATTTTTTCCCTAGTGATAAATTTTAGATTGGAATTAATAAAGGCAGGTGGATTTGAGGCACTTATCGAGCTCCTATTTCCTCTCCATTCCTATCTTTTTAGCTACTTCATATAGTTTTAAATCTAATATTTGCCTTTGTCTCACATGACATCTGTTTTAGGTAATTTTGCTGAAACTTTGTCATTTTTATTTCTGATCATCTGTACCCTTTCTGTGGCCCTTTTCCTCAAATTAACACACCCTGCTGAGATTCCTGTTCCAAGAGAGAATTAGTCAAGTAGAAGTGCCCTGTTACCACGTCGACACAGTTGCGATCTGAGAAACCATATTTCCTTGTCCTAGTGATTACCATGGATTTTTTTCCATGTTAACAAAAGGATGGAAACAATTTCACATATCAATCTAAGTGTCTGCTTTTCTCAAGGGAGGTCCTACAGCTTCCTCTGCTGTTACTTGACTCCAATTCCACATTTTCCCATCCCACCAGCCTGATGAAGAGTTCCCAGAAAGCTTTGAGACCAACATTACCTGTGAGATGTTCCTGATTTGTTATGTTAAAGGTCAAATTGGATGAACTCTAAGAACTTGTCTATTCATCGCTTTATATGAAGTCCTACTTCAATGCAATGCATTATGCTAAGATTGGCTAATTACATATCCATCATTTGATCAGTAAGTAAATACAAATAGTGTATTAGTAGCAACAAATAGCAACATTAATAGCAAAAGGTTAATGTGGAAATATTTGCAGTTCAATCCAGGTAAACAATGGAAAGTTACCATACTTTCTAAAGAAGAGTTTAAAGAAAGCTTTTTAGCTATTCTGTTTTGTTTTGTTTTTCTCTCATTTTCATAAGCGGCACTGTCTGAAAGGCAGAGGAGAATAAGAAAATAAACTTTCTCTCATGAAAATCATATTTTCATCAACATGGCATATGTGGACGTTATTGCTTAAATCACCAGCCCATGCTGAAAGCTTCTGTAAGATTTTCAGGTTATCTTTGACATTGATAGTTGGAGGGAGCTTGGCAACAATAATTTTTCAATCTTTTGTACAAAGCAGTGAAGATAAGACATGTTTGAGTAATTTTAAACAATAGGAAACAAAATACTTGAGGTCATCCAAGTGTCAAAGAAAGGAAAGTAAGTAATAAACATTATAGAGTTCAATATTATAAATACATTTTAAGTAAAATTATTAAATCATTACATTTAAGATACACTGCTCATATGTACTGTTAAATATTATTAATTTGGGAACTGCTTTGGGTCGTGTTTTGGCAGTGGATAGCTAAAAAATAGTTTTCTCTAAGTTTCTTGGTTCAGTAACACCCACATCAAATTATTCTACACGTTGATTTTGAAGCTATTTATACTTCAGTCATTTTGGAAAGCAAGATTTAGAGAGCAAGAGAAGGAAAGGAAAAGGGGGGAGGGAAAAGAAGGGAGTGGTTTCTGTATATGTGCATAAAACAATTCTTTTCTTTCATGAACTTGAGTTTGAAGTTTTGGTATACAATGCTGACATGTAACCAGTTCTTATCTGGTGATTTACAAAATAATGATGATTTCAACTTTCTTCATGCATAAGGAACTGCTTTAGAACATAAATTTTACAGTTGCTGTCCCAGAAAATTATGTCCTCCAGTGTGACATAGGGCTCATTTGCATGATACTTTTACAAAAAAATCATCTTTTTCGGAAAATGTGATCAAGGCAACATTAGTAATAAAACTAGGAAATAATAAAAAAAGACACAGTAGGAGGAAAATAAAGAGCTTAATCTGAAACATCATCAAGAAGACATGTCTGCCAAAGGTGAATTTGAAGATTTGAAATCTGACTGCAAAAGATATGGAATTTGAGAAGTTCGCTTGAGACAAATGATGTAGTGAGAAAAAAAAAAGTAAGAGAAATATCTATGAAACTCCTCAACATAAATGGCTGTGAGGTTTCATTATAAGAAACACAACTTTTGGCCAACTCAAATACTTCTTGTGTTACATTTTGGAATTGTTCTTAAAATCTGTCTGAAAGAGTGTTTCCTAATATAAAAATCTTGTATACTGAGTAAAGAAGAAACTTCTAAATATTTTTAATTTAAAAAGTTGTACTTTTTAGTCTCTATGGTCTCTCTTTAATCAAGCAAATTATAGCAACCCAAGTACATTTCTTTCAATACCATATGATAACAAAAAAAAATCTTTAGTACCAAACAAACTAAATACAAAAATTCAAATACAATTTGTAAGAACAGCTACTACATAATCTTGAAGACGAGGTGGGTTTCCCCTGGTATATTCTATCACTAATTCAATAAAAATTATATAAAATAGTAAGTTCTAAGGGGCATTTACTATGTCAGCCTTTGGCTATTTTATAATCACTTTTCATTATAAATTGAAATTAAACAGTTAAAAAAAACAAGCATATTTTCATGGCGAACCACCCAAGAACTGGGGAGAGTTAAAGAACTATAATTATCTTAGAAATAATGTTATTTTTCAATGCAAATGAATTTTACTTTCTTTTGCCTGAAGGGAGAGAACTGCCCAGGGAATACTGCTGCCATCAAGAGGAACTGAAAAGTATGATGATCAGTTGTAATGTCTAACATGATACACAGGAATGACATAGAAGTGCATGTAACTCAGTGCAAAAATACATGTGTGCGTGAGTAATAAATGGTGCTTATGTTTACTCTTCCAGCTATTGTTAAGGTCTTTGGTTGTTTCCCCAAAAATATGCATAGAGGAGTGAGGTGGGTATCAGTACTTTTATCTGTAGTATCTTATACATTTTAAAGACCAGTTCTTCACTACGTATTTTATGATCCAAATGAATCCCCTTTACCAGTGCACTTTAGAAAGTGTATATGTAACATTCATCTGTTTTGCAACTTCATAGGAGAAAATCTGGGCACTCTAATGAATTACCTAAATCACAAGTAATATTTGGTATTTGTAATTACGATCAGTTTTTTTAACATGTGAAAAACATTGTATTCACTGTGACAAAATACCTGATACCTGCAATTTTAGAAGAAGTAGTTTATTTTGGCTCATGGTTCCAAAGGTTTCAGTCCATGCTTGGTTGTCTCAGAGCAGAAACATCATGGTAGATGTGTGTCATTAAAGAAAAGCTATTCAATTAATGGCATTCAGGAAGTAGAGATCATTGGAAGAGTCAAAGATAAAGGGGCGAGGGGCCATACGTATTCCCCAAAATCGCACTTAGGTGGCCCAGTTGCTCCAACTAGCCCCCCCAATAGACCAGCTTAGCTATAAAATCAATCACTAGTGAGTGAACCCATTGATGAGGCTGGTTCTTTCACAATCCAATCACCTCTCCAATGGTCTCTTAACACAGCCAAGTTGACAATCAAGATTATCTGGCACAAATATTTAATTATTTGAATTATTTAATTTTGAATTATTTAATTCACTTATAATAATGTCAAAACTTCTCTATTCCTAAATGTGGTGCATATCTTTTTATAAGCTTAGATTTTAATTTAAACAGGTGACATGGAAATAACTAAGCTTAGCAGTAGCTAGTTACATCAAATAACCAATCTTTTCATAGGTAGGACTAATTGTACAATTTAGCACAAGGCACAACTTTTTCTAAAAAATTGTGATGTTATGATTTTCCAGAAAGTTGCATACCTCAAAAGATGATTACACTACAAATAGTGGCTAAAATCTATTACATTTTTACTATTCTATAACATAAAGATGCATAATAGATGATCTAACAAAAGCCCTCAAATCAGTTAGCATATTACTATTAATCTCAATTTTAGAGATATGAAAATGGATTCTCAAAAAGTTAACAAATTTGCTCAAGAGATTTTAGGTGGGTTGTATATTAAGAGGTACCAGCATCAAGATTTAAACCTATTTCCAAATGTCTCCAAAATTTGATGACTTTGTTTGTTTATTGTATCAGGCTTTTTTTTTTTTTTAGCATTTTGTAAAGAATATCAGTCTTAATGAAAGCTAGTATTTATTATATAGCAAATATTTCACCACACAAAATTGGTAATAATTTTGTAAATTCAAGATTATAATTAAACGAATTGTTTTACTATAAGATTTTTAGGAATGTTTAATAAAACAAGCAATAAAAATTTCCATGAAGAAAATGAATGAGAAATTCGCTAGACTGATTAGAAAACAAATCCTTTTTTCAAAGAAGATAATTTCTATGAGCTACAATTTTTTATATGTTCTATTGTGCTGTATTATCAGGATGCATCATTTATCAATCACGTCAATTTTTGATTAAGATATTTTTTAAAAATTGGAGAAAAAAGTGTAATGCAAGTAACATGGAAAACTTGATGAGAATTTATTCAACTTGATGAGAATTTAAAACTTGTGATTCTCTGTGAAAAAATCACAACTTGACTGAAATTTTTTGAAAGTTCTCAATATACTATGATTATTTATGTCTCATTCTTATAGTACATAAAAGTGGTATTTATTTTATACTTCTTTTGCAAAGAAGACTTTCATTGGAATATTTCTACAGGCATTCTTATACATGGGTTTACAAGGTAGGTTCTTTATTCATGAGTTAATATGATTTTTCTCTTTCCATTTTGACTGTGCATCATTTGGAATACAGTGATAGATTCAATTATTACATATATTTTATATTTTGTGATTTTTGCTGTGCTGTAAAACTAATCTTTCTTAATTGCTGGTGTTTTCCTGGCCTATGTGGCAAGCACCGTTTAGTACTATCTTTCTTATGGTAAAGAAACCACTTTAAAAAATGTACGAGAGAAAAGAGATCTTTGTGACACTTTGTTATTAAACTGTTAGCTGGAATTTGTAGCTTATGGATGTTAATAATGTAATCACATGTTAATTTTTATTTTCATTCTTTTCCCTACTGTGTATTAGACACTTTTCCATAAAGTCCCTTCATTAAAATGTATGTTAGGAAATATCAATACTGAGATATAGATATATAAATATAGATGTGATTTCATATCACAGTCAAATCTCAAGCAGAGTAGATGAGAATTCTAGCAGAATTAGAGACTCCAGAGACAGTGCTTGGTAGAAGAGGGTGGAGTACATTAGGCAGATAAGAAGAAAGAGTTTTCGAACATTTTTAATTGACAGACATTACTGTATGTATTTATCATGTACAAACGGTGATATGTATCTGAATCTAGACAATTAACCCATGCATTCCTCTCATAATTATCATTTTTGTGGTGAGAATATTTTATATCCATTTTTGTAACTTTTTAGGAATAAAATATATTGTTAACAATGGTAACCATATTATACAATAGATCTCTTGAAGTCATACCTCCTACCTACCTAAATGTTTGGTATCCTTTGACTAAAATCTCATCCTCACCACCAATCACCTCATCTTCTGGTAATGATCATTTCCTTTTCTATTCTTTTCTCTGAGAATAACTTTTGATTCCAAATATGGATTGACATCTTGTACCTGTCTTCCTGTGATTAGCTTATTTCACTTGATAAAATATCCTCTTTGTTCACTTAAGTTGTTATGAATGAAAAAATTTCATTCTTTTGAAATACTGAATAGCATTCTATTGTGAGTGTTTGCCATATTATCTTTATCCACTCCTCCACGGGCGGACACTTAGATTAATTTCATATCTTGGTCGCTGTGAATTGAGAAGCAATAAAAACGGAAATGCACTATCTCTTCAACATATTCATTTCCTTTTGATCAATATCTAGTACTGAGATTGATGATCCCAGAGTAGTTTTGTTTTTAATTTGTTGAGAATCTTCCATACTGTTTTCCATAATGGTGATCCTTATATTCACACTCACAGTGTGGGAGTATTCTTTTTCTCTATAGTCTCACCAACATTTGCTATCTTTGATCTTTTTGGTAAGAGCCATTCTGACAGACTTGAGGTGAAATCTCAAAGTGCTTTTAATTTGCACTTTTTGTTGAATATTGATGTTAATCATTTTTGTATGTATCTGTTAGTCATTTGTATTTAAGAAGTATCTGCACTAGTCCTTTATGCATTTTATTTATGTTTTGCTTTATTGCTATCGAGTTATTCAAGTTCCTTATATATTTTGAAAATATGTTGAATATTCCTAATCCAAAAATTCCAGATCTTACATACTCCAAAATCCAAAACTTTTTCAGCACTGACATGATACCATAAATAGAAAATTGCGCATCTGACCTCATGTGATGAGTCATAGTTTTTTAAAAAAGATGCACTAAAACTGCTGTATAAAATAACTTTCAGACTATGTTCAAAAGGTGTGTATGAGATATAAGTGAATTTTAGACTTGGATATTATCTTTAAGATATCTCATTGTAATATGCAAATGTACCAAAATAATAAAAATGACTGAAATCAGAAACACTTCTTGTCCTAATCATTTGAGAGAGGGGACACACAACCTCTATTAACCTCTCAGAAGATATATGGTTGCAAAATTTTTCTCTCATTCTGTAAATTATCTCATTTTACTTATTATTTCCATTGCTGTTCAGAAGCTTTTTATTCTGATGTAATCACATTTGTCTATTTTAGCTTTTTGTCTGCTTTTATTTGTCTGTTTGTGCTTTTGTTACATATACTTTTTGGTTCATATTCAAAAAGTCATTGCCAAGACCAACATCATGGAACTGTTCCTGTATGTTTTCTTCTGGTAGCTTCAGAATTTTAGGACTTAAAATTGGTTTAATCCATTTTGAGTTGACCCTTGTATATGTTATTAGATAAGGGCCTAATTTTATTCCTCTCTACATAGATATACAGTTTTATCAACACTATTTATTGAAATCATTGTTCTTTTACCATTGAGTTTTCGGGTACCTCTATGAAAAATTATTTGGCCTTAAATGTGTGAATTGATTTTGGGATTCTTTGTTTTGTTTCATCCCTCCATGTATTTGTTTTATGCCAATGTCATGATGTTTTGATTTTCTCAGATTTGTGGTATATTTTGAAGCCAGGTAGTGAGATGTCGCCATCTTTGTTTTATTTGTTGTTTTCATTGTGTGTGTTTCTGTGTGTGTGTGTGTGTGTGTGTGTGTGACTGTGTGTCTGTGTGTTTGCGGTTCAACACAAATTTTAGGATTTTTTCTACTTATATTTCGATAGGAATGGTGTTAAATCTGTAGATTTCTACTAGTATTTCAATAGGAATGCTTTTAAATCTGTAGATTGCTTTGTGTAGTATGAACATTTAAACCATATTCATTATAACATTTATTAAGCACAGGCATCTTTCTATATTTGTGTGTCTTCTTCAAGTTTTTCTCAGTTTATAGTTTTTAAAATAGATAGCTTTCACTTCCTTAATTAAATTTATTCTTAAGAATTTTTGGTAGTTATTGTAAATACTATTGTTTTGATATATTTGTCAGATAGTGTGATGTCAGAATATAGAAATGCTATTGATGTTTAAATGCTGATTTTGTATCTGTAACTTTACTGCATTTGTTTATTATTTCTCATAACTATTTGATGGAGTTTTTAGGGTTTTCTATATGTATGTTTGCATCATCTGAGAACAGAGAGAATTTAAATTCTTCCTTTGCAATTTGTATTCCCTTAAATTCTTTCTTAGGCCTCACTATTCTTGTTACGACTTCCAGTATTGGTGAAAATGAAAGTCCTTGTTTTATTCCAAATATTAGAGAAAAAGCTCTCAATTTTACCCATTGAGTGTGATGATGTCTATGTTTGCCATATACAGCCTTTTAACTTAGTCTTTTAAATAAAATTATAATTTCTGTTCTTTCCAAATTCTAGTGTAATTTCGTGATCATCCATATTTTGAGTAAAGAACTTACATACTTCACTGTAGTGTTTATCCTGGGAGAGTGTTTATGCTGAAGCAATAGCTACTCCTCATCTTATGGAAACTCTTTCAGAGAAAGCCCACATGATCATCAATCTTGTTTGTGCCCCCTAATCCACTGCTAGGTGAATACATCAGTACTTAGATGCAACAACGGATGTACATCATTCACACGCAGAGACCGCACACTAAGATTTGACTTCCAATCACACATAAGAAGAAACAGGCTTAAAAACAAAGGTAAGACAGTATAATTTTCTATGATGTTATTGTTATTTAATATTAAATCAAAAATACTTTTCATGTCATTAAAATTCTGTGAATTCATGATTTTAAAACTGAATAAAATGTCTTTGTATGGAATGTCAATATGGCCATATTATATTCTTTCTGAAAACAATATTTTGAAATGTAGTCAAATGTTTTATGTGAAAACATAGAAGTAAATTTTTATCTTAATGTAAGTGCTACAAAGTTGCCTTACTAAGTTTTTAAAAATTAGTATTTAGAATGTTCTTCATACACATTGCCAATTTATCCACCAAAGAGATGGTCCTTTTTTACAACTGCTGGCAGCAGAAGAAATTATCTTCTTATAAAAGCCATGCCAACCCTGAACAGTATCATGAAAAATGTATTTAGTGTCTTAAATTCAAATTATTTTAATTATTCAGACCAAACTGTTTTATGTTTATTTTCTTTCTTTAATTTTGAGTAAATAAAAATAAAATTACTTATTTATTTTTTATTATGATGGATTATGAAATTACCATCCCCATCCCCAATTTAGAAAAGTCATTATTAAGAAACAGTAGAAAATAATGGAAAATGCAAGCACATTGGATACAGAAAGACCCAGCTTTGATTCTTACATTACTCCAGGGTATAGCAGATTAATTTCTATTCCCTAAGATTAATTTCTAATCTCTAAGATTAATATTTCTAATCTTCATGCAAGGACAATACTTTCAAGTCCTAGTGATTTCTATGTCTCTGACATTTTATGTATATATACAATATATATATCCATATATAATATATACCCACACATATATATAAATCCATATATATGCATATCTTGTTTTATTTTTTTTTAGTTGCATTTTGCAGATATTGCATGTTTTACACTTTGAACTCTCACGGCAGCCCTATATCAAGCCAAGTTTATCAGCACCATTTTCCAATAGCACCTACTTACCTCCTATCTCCGTGTTAGATTTTGCTAATTATCACAATGTTCCCAACTTTACTATTGCATTTTTTCTGCTGATCTATGATCTGGGTTCTTTGATTTTTACTGTTGTTATTGTTGGAGAGCTCCAATAATTGTACCCACATAAAATGCAGAACTAAATCCATAAATTCTTGTCACTATTCTGCTGACCAGCCATTCCTCTGTCTCTTCCTATCTTCTAGGCCTCCTTATTCGCTGAGAAACACACACACACAGACACAGACACAGACACACACACACACACACACACATTTAAATCGGGCCAATTAATAACCCTACAACGACCTCACACTGTTCAAGTAAAAGGAAATTTGACTGTCAGTTTAAATGAACAGCTAAAACTTATTAATCTTTGTGAAGAAGGCATGTAGATTGCTGAGATAGACCTTTCCTTAGTTAGCCAAGTTATGAATGTGAAGAAGAAGTTCTTGAAGAAAACTGAAAGTACTACTCCAGTGAGCACATGAATGAAGGTGAAACAGACTTATTGCTGCTACAGGGCAAGTTCTAATGGTCTAGATAGAATATCGACCTAGTTACAACACCCAAACCAAAGCCAAACCCAGAACAAGGACAGGTTCATTTTTAAAAGAGTAATGTGAAATGGAAATAGAGCTATTTTAAATAAAATAATTAAAATAAAATAATCGGTAAAGGACTTAAAGGAAAGTTGTTCCTTTAGCACAGAGACCTAACAAAGGTGAAAGATCACCATGTGTTTATTTATAGAAAATATGTTACACATAGAACACATAGCAGACACAAAGCTCCTGAGTCAGGAGGATGTTTATTGTCTTAATGAATAGGCAAGCAGCTATTGTACCAGATGAAATAACTGGAGCAAGCTGTAGGAGTAGTCAGGTAGTAAACAACAAAATCTAGACAATACAGGAGACTGTAAGGACTTAACCTTTATGCTGAGTGAAATGGTATGTCACTGGAGGGTTCTGACACAATATTTTAAAAAAGTGCCCTGTGGTACTCTTTAGGACAGAATGTAGGAAGCCAAGAGGGAAAAATAGAAACTACTTAAAGGGTCATGACAGTAATTCAGGGAGAGCTGATTGCACCTTATATCAGAATGGCACCAAAGGAATTGGATACTAAATGAATCTTAGAGGAAGAGGAAAACAGGATTTGTAGATACTCTGGATGTGGAGGGTGAGAGAAATCAAGGTAATACTAATGATGCTCTCTGAGAAGGTTGTTCTACAAAAGCTTAAAGCATGAGCTGTCCTCATCTTAGGCTGTATATCAAGGTATGATCTTAATTAGTGTTCATCCTTTCGACTTTATCACATTCCTTTTTAAAAATTATTCCTTAGATATTTAAATTTCTCCTTTAGAAATTTTCCAGGAGGGTCCATGTCTATTAGGTTGACTGCACCAACCATCAGAGTAATTTTGACTGAAAATACAAGTTATGTCAGGGTATCAACATGATATTGAATAGATGCTAAACTCTAGAATTAAAATTCTTACAGCTTAATAAGACTAGTTGATAATAAGTAATTCTTTTGTATTTTCATTTAATTAAACGTTGTACAATTGCCTCTACTGAGAAAACATTTCAATTATTTATTGTTGTGAATTTAACTCTTTGAATCTGTCTTACTTTTCTCCTTGGTGAGACAAATACCCAACGCTGAAAGTTAAAGGAGGAAAAGTTTATTTAGCTCTCAGTTCATAGAGGTTTCAGTTCATAGTCGGCTGGCTCCAAGGCGGGGTGGCAGGGCAGAGGGGCATCACAGAGGAGAAACAGTCCATGGCAAAGCAGGGCAGGCAAAAGTTAGTCAGCAGTGAAGGAGCAAGCAGCAAGTGATGAGCAATGACAACAGCAGCTCCCTTTCTGTCCCTTTTATCAGTCACACCCTTAATCCCAGCATTGCATCGTGAATCAGTCCCAGCATCATACACTCTAGATCCAACCACTTCTGAAAAGCCCTTCCTATGAGCACATGAGGCATAATTTCAGAAAGTTTGAAGTATCCTTAAACTGGGGGAACATTCAGCATTTTTTCACCTGAGTGAGTAAGAAAATAACATGACTGAGGTATCGCCTGAATGTTGTGCTGCGTTTGGAATTGTCTACCACTTGGAAAGCAAAACTATACTCTGAATTTCAAAGACATTATTCTTTCTCTAAATCATTTTTAGGAAATACTTATGCACAAAAATACTGTGCAGAGTCTCATGTACCCTTCATCCAACTTCCCCAATAGTGACAAATCATATAACTATAGTGCACTGCTCAAATCAGGACATTAACATCAGTATATGTTTATTAAGTGGTCTCTAAAATATATTCAGTTGTCACCATTTTTATATCCTGTATTTATGTTTTGGTGTGTATGCAGTTCTGTGCAATTTCAATGTAGAAATTTGGGTAACTATGACCAAAACCAAGACACAGAATGATACCGTCATTATAAAAGAATTCCCTCTCACACTACCTTCTTGTATTTAGATGTAACCCTCAACACCCTCACCATTGGCAACTACTAACGTATTCCCCACCTGTTTAGATTTTTCATTTTGAGATAGTTAGATAAATGAAATTTTACAACATGTGAATTTTGGATACATATAAATTATATATAGATATAGGTACAGAGTTTTTTACTAAAAATAATAACCTGGAGGTCACTCTCAGATGTGGCATATATTGAACAGGTCATCTTTTTAATTCTAATATATAGTTGTAGCAATGTGTTTTCAAAATTTCACCAGCTGAACAACATGAGAGTAATTTCCAACATTTTGCTTTTGCGAATAAGGCTTTTATGAACATTCATGGGAATTATTTATGCAAATATAAATTGTTTATGTCGACAAATGCCCAAGAGAGCAATTGCTAAGTCATAAATTGCTGCCTTTTTCATTCTATAAGAAAAAAAACAAGCTATTTTTGAAAATAGTTGCAACGACTTACACTATCATCAACAATGACTGAGTGACTCAGTTTCTCTGCAAATATACGATACTGTCACTATTGTTTAATTTAGCAGGTTTGATACATGCATAATGACATTTTAATGTAGTTATAATTCCATTTTGCTAAAGACTAATCATACTGAACATTGTCTCATGTACTTCTTTCCATACTCATATCTTCTGTGTTCAACCTCCGTTTACTTATGCGTCCATTTTAATGACAGGATTCTTGTTTTCATTCTTGGGATTTATGAGTTATTTACATACCCCAGATATCAGTGTTTGATACATAGTTTGTAAACATTATCTACTAATATGTATTTGTAATTTCCTTCTCTTAAGTGAGTCTTTCATCACACAAATATTTTTAATATTGATTATGTCTAATTTATTATTTTTATGGGTCATGTGTTTAATACTTTTCCTAAAAGCACTTTGCTACTTCTACCTTCCAGAGTTATGCTCCTACATTCTCATTTCAGTGTTTTTTGACCCATATGTTTTGTATTTAAATCTGTGATTGATTTTGAATTAGTTTTGTTTACTTTAGGTTTAAATTTAGGTTTAGGTAATGTTCTTTTTATTTTCTTTTCTATACTTACTTTCTTTTCTCTTGTCTGTTTGTGTTCAATTTTTCCAGTGTCATTTATTGACAGAAAACCCTATACTCTGTTTTTTTGCTTTTGTTTTTGGTTTTTGTTTTGTTTTGTTTTGTTTTGGTGCTGGGGATCAAACTCAGGGCCTTGTGCTTGCAAGGCAAGTGCTCTAAACACTGAACTAAATCCCTGGTCCTGTACTCTGTTTTAATTGTTTGTGCAATTTTGTCAAAGATGGACTGCTCAAATTTATTTCAGTTGTTTCTAGGTTCACTATTCCGTTGGTCTTCATGTCTATTCTAGCAAAACCATATTGCCTGGATAAAACAGACATACTATGTCTTAACATAAATTCGGGCCATTCTTCCATATACTTTGCTTACAGTATTTTTGTAGCATTTTGTATTAGGCTTTAACTTACTACTACATATAAAATTAAGGATAAGCATGTCTATATTTACAAAACATTTTGCTTAAGATTTCGTTAATCTGTATATCAACTTGGAGAAAAGCAACATTTTCTTATTCAAGTCTTCAAATTCATAAAATTATACATCTATATTTACATTTAAATTTCTTCCATTGGTGACTAGTAATTTTCACCACACATATCCTGTATGTTCTTTAGTTATTTTCATTTTTAACTAATATTTTACCTTCTCTTTAGAGTGTAAAAAGCATTATTTAGAGTGATTCTAAATAGTGCTTCACTGTACATGATCCACAAATCATTGAGTTCACAGATTTTTTTTAATTCTTGTCTCCAGCCTATTATTGAGCTTGTCCAGTGACATTTTTATTTTAATTATTTAATTTTAGGCTATTTATTTTGTTTTTGACAATTTCTATATTTGCTATTTTTAAATTGGATTTCTGATACTTTTCCTATTTTAAGGCATGTTCATAATTGCATGTTGAAGCATTTTTGTGATAGTTGCTTTAAAATCCTTGTTAGGTTATTCCAACATCAGTGACATCGTTGGCATCTGTTGAGTATCTTCTTATTCAGCTTGTGGTCACATTGGCTGTCACTATGGTGAGTTACAACCGATTGTGCAGTAGACATTTTGGGTATTATTTCTAAGTCTTTAGATCCTCATTAATGCTATTTTCATCACCTGTGACCCTGTTTGAATGTTATGTATAGGTTCAGGTGGAGGTATATGTCTCTGTCCCTGCTAAATCGCATTAAAACAACCGAGATAAAAGTGGAACATCAATTTGCACCATCTTATAAAGATGATTATGGTAAAACAGCCGCTTTCCCTCAAACTCCATTAATACCTTCTCAGCAAAAGCAAAGTATCAACTGTCCTTGATGGCCACTCATCATGGCTGTTTTACAGCCACTCAAGCGGGTGCAAGCTCAGCTCCTTCCTGAAGCCTGCTGACAGCAGCAGATGAAGATTGGGTATTACCTGGTCACCCTCAAAAGATACAAACTCTTCATTTCCTTAGTTTATTATTCAAAATTATCCACTTCAAGACATTCCAAAGTGCTTCAAATGCAACTAAATGTTTAGAGATTTTTAACCACTGATTCCAATCATAGAAGGGGGTCTTAACCCATCATTGTTTTATTCAATACAGAATAGATGCTTTACATTTCTCTTGTCATGACCACTTTTGGAAGTATGGGAAGGACAGCGAAAGTCAACCTGTGCATGGGGAAGTGTTTCTCAATATATTTTAAATCAGTTACCTCAGAAAATATAATTAAGCATTGTACTGAATATATTTAGGTTCACATGCTGCGAAAGTTCTTTTTTATGATAGAATATATTAAATACAACCTAAGACAAAAGTTTGGTAGTAAAGTGAACTAAAATCAGCATTGTTTCCCTCTTGGTATTACTATAACTCACCTGTGAAACGAGACAAAGCAACTGATTCAATAAACACATTTTTCATTCTTTGAATAGATAAAATGAGTATATGATTTTGATTATGGATTAAATAATTAATAGAAAGACCATAATAAACAATACCCTTCTCTTATGGAAATGCTTTAGAAAAAGAAAGCCATGAGGGTAAGACTCTGCCCATGAGATAAGAACTGTGGTTCAGGAAATACTACCAACACAGAGTCCACCTCAGGAGATGGAAATCTGAGCTATAGAGCCACTGGATTTGGTGCTCCTTTAAAAGCAAATTGGACCTTTGTGAGTTCCATGCAGAAATTCATCATCTGCACAAAGCATACCATGAGCAAGGAATCTTACTGTGGCGCTAAAGTGACTATATCACATCTATTAACTACATCCTTTTGGAAGGCCAGTGCTTGAGTTGAAAGTGCATATTGGTATCAGCATTAGAAGATTTCATGAAAAATAAGGGTCCATCTCTTCCTGTTTTTATACTGATACTACAACCAATAAGCACATCTGTTTTCAATTGTAACTGAATGTGTTAAGTGTGCCTAATTTTAGGCAAACTGGGGAGAAAGCTTGAAAGTTATATCCTCGTGCCAACAAAATACAACTCATTCCTGATCGATGCCATCCCAATTGTTACTTGCCACAAACTTTAGAATTGTTACTTTGCCACCTATTTTAGTAAATGGATGAAATTTTGCTCTAGAAAGGATTTTTGCAAAGTATATAATTTGATTTTGTTCAAATTTTAAAACAGATGGTGATACATAAAGAAGCCATTTTATGTATGAATATGTTGAGTCATCATTAAAATAAAACTGCATATCTAAGAAATTCTTGTGATTTATTGAATCAATTGTGTATTAAAATGAGAATGCAATTGCAAAATTTGAACATTACACTGAATATAAATTCAGGGATTAATAAATTTTAAAAAGATAGATTTATTGATGCTTATACTGTGCTCCTTAAGAGGCTGAATTAATGTCAGGAAAGTACACATGCCTGAAATTAGTTTCGTAATGGTCTTGATTGTTGCCCTACTTGGCATAGTTGTGAAAGTAATTTGGATTCACCTTGTGTCTTTTTGAAAACAAAATCTATTATTTTCTTTCTATTTATTGCCTGTGAATTTATTCTAGCATTCAAGAAGTAAGACTCAAAACAAATTTGAATTTTTTAAAAAAGAAGGAACCATGTTCAAAGCATTATCATTATTAAAATCCTTAAATAAGAAGTTATCATGATATTTAAAATCAATAGATTTTTTTCTACTAGTAGCTTGCTGCGTCCTATCAACCAAGTTTATCACTCACTGTTGGAATTGCTCTAGCTGTGAACTCTCTAATATGAGCTCTTCTTTGCTTCAAACCACTTGGGAAGCTACGTCTCTACTCCCATAATATCAAAATGATTCTTCTGGCAATTATTCGGAAAGATTTTTCTTTAAAAGAAAATTCCTTTTTTGTCAAAGGGCTAACCCCTACTGGTTTAATGAATATTACTTCTTTTCACTTAATGCTATAAGGGGAGATTATTGTAAACAGCAGCTGTTTACATCTGTATAAAATAATTTATAAACTCATGGTTTACTGCTCCGAAAACACTTTAAAACAGCAGTGCATCTGGCATGTGTAGATGATGAAGCATTACTCGAATAAAAATTTGCTTCACAGACATTAATAGATGTGATTGACATGGCTATGGTTTTACACCACGAATCTATTTTTAATAGTTTTCTAAAGGTGAGACAGGGATCAAAAATGCACACAACCAGTCAGAGATTCAATCATATTCTGTTTTAATTCCTTAACAAACTTAATGCAATTATGCATTTTTAAGGTTTGGTTTTTTTTTTTAAGTGTTTATACAAAATTAATCTCCCTGTGTGTTTTTTTCCAACGTTTTAGTCTTAAAACACCAAACTGCTATTTTCAAAGAATAGCTGAAGTCCAGCGTAAAGCTTTTCATTTTGAAAAGCAGTGAATTTTATTTTAATGTCCTTTTTATAGATGATGGAGTATTGAAGGGCATAACTAAGTTTATGGTCCCAAATTATGATGCACTTCTGGGTCAGTTTTCCTGGTGCCCATTGTTAGAAACTCAGACTGCAAAAGAGTGCTTCGATAAGCCAGAGGCTCTCTCTAAGAATGATAATAGTTTCATACCAATGTAAGTTCTGGGAGACTCTACTTAATCTGTCTGTTAGAGCTTTCTATAAGATGTATCAGAATTCACTGGCCACCAAAGAGAAACTCTCAAAATAATCAGAGAAGCAAATGCTAATTTGCTGCAAAATTCTTAGAACTAGTATTATGACTTACAGGTCAGGTCATGCTTAATGCTTCCTCATCTGCATCAGGAATGTGTCACGCTCACTAAGCTGAGAAGTGGGAGACTTCCAGCTGGAGACCAACCTTACCAGTGAGCTTGGACTTTGTAGAGAGTTTCCTCTCGCTCTGGAGCCTGCTGAGAGCTGTGAGCCTTTTGGAATATTTGATAAATGAGTTGGGGGCATTTATCCCAAGTGGGAACATTCTTCTAGTACAAGGAGCCAAAGGGATTCAGCAAAAAACTGTGCTTTTTACTTAATGTTAATACATTATGTAGCAAGTCTTTCATTGTGAAAGTTATGGTGCAATATAGCATGGAATTTGCTAAAGTAAGATTCTAGTTGCTATGACAAACTACTCACACTACTCTATATATGTTATACCAAAGTGTGTAGGTAGCTCCTGCTCTTAAATTGTTAATTTCCTGCAGGACCTGGCAAACTTACTCCTAGGTAAATATGCAAGATAAATACAAGTAATACAGGTCCGCAAAAATACTTACAGGCAAATGTTAATCCTAGCACTACTCATAATAGTTAAATATGTGGATAACATAGACATCCACCAACTAGTGAATGGAATAAATAATGTGGCGTACCGGTACAATTGAATATCATTCACCAAAAAAGGAACAAGGTACAGATACCTATTGTAACATGGTTGGGTCTTCAATGCATTAGACAGGTGAAAGAACTGAGACACAAAATGCCCTACATTATGACACCATTATACGACCTATTCCAAAAAGGTAAAATTACAGAGACTGAAAGATTAATATTTGCCTAATTCTGGAGAGTGGGAACCAGAAGTGACCAAAATAGTCATACAGTTTCTTCATAGGGCAATAAAATTCTTTTAAAATTTGATTGTGGTAAAAGTTACATCCTCTGGAAATTAACTAAAAGTTATTGACTGGCACATTTGAAACGAATGCATTCTATATTGTACAGATTTTGCCTCAATTAATCTCTTTTTTAAAATTCTGTCTTACAAAGTAATTTTAGAAAATTCTTGTTAATTGAAGAATAACATTAATTTTCATTTGACAGCCATAAAAGATACTTGATTACCAAGAAAAAGTCTCATTTCTTTAGTTGTATTAATTGGTGCCTAACAAGAACTGTCTGGATAATACTCTATGAGACATTTCTGCACAGTAAGAGAATTTAAATTAAGAAAAATTTACACAAGTGAAAGAAAATGCAAAGGTTAGCAGAAAGTCACATTGCTCTCCTCTCTAGGAAGAGTGAATGGATCCTCATCCATTCACTCATCTGGATCCTCATCTATAGTCACTGCCAGAGAAGCTGCAAGAAACAGAGCTAGAACAAATTTCTCTTGCATCTTTCTCTTCCTGGTCTCTTGATTTCTTAGGATCTCTCCAGTTGATTGAAAATGGACAGAAACTAGCAACATGGAGCCCATCTTATCCCTTTCTGCATATGGCAGTGAAAAAGAAAAAGCAGAAGAAATGGATGTGAGGTTAAACATGTCCAAAGCTGGAATACTAGTATTTATGTGATTTCACTCCTTTTTCCCACTTTTCATAACACTAAGTGTTCTCTAGGCTCTGACTGTTAACTCGTGCTGGACATCTTTTCACACTGTTCTTTCGCAAGAGCCCATCTCAGATTTTCCATCTTCTATGGAGATTTCATTTATTGCAAGTATACTCAGTGATAGTATTTTCTATGAAACTACCGTAAAAAAAGATATGCTCTACCACTCATCCCCACAATTTAAAAATCGGTTTATCAATTTTTAGATTATTTTATGTTTAATGTTTCCATGTAAATTATAGTATCATGAAGGCAGAGAATATGCCTTAGATATTAATTATTGAAAATATCTAACAAATATAAAAAAATGAGTGTTCTTAAACAATGTTATAGAATGATCAATTATTTTTTTACAGAATGTATGAAGGTTGAAATTAGATCACTTTTAACACATAATGACAATTTAATACTCTTGGTTTATTTTGTTTCCATCCATTAATTTTATTATGAGGTTATATCACAGATTGGCAAGTTTCATTTTCTATTGCACAAATACCATAAGGATATAACATACTACCAAAAGCTAACATGTTTTCCACTTAGCATTTTATTCATTACACTCAATGGATAAAGTTAGTCAAGTGATGAAAACATTCCCTGAAGAACTTGGAAGGTGGAATAGCATGAAGTAAATAAAGCACCATTAGAAAGAAGAGCATAGCGCAATATCCAGCAAGGCATCATTGGAATAAACTCACAAGAGCCAAGTGATGGGAAACTAGCAAAAAAAAACCTCTCATTTTGCTAGTAATGGGAAAGGAGATTGATAATTACATTCACAGACATGTAGAAATTCACTTGTATCATAACCATGGTCCATGCCGGCTGTTAATCACAAACAGAGATTAACAGTGCATTAACCTGATAACCGAGGTTCTAAAGGGCAAAATAGAGGCCTTAGAATTTCAAATACTCATTTTCCTTTATAACTATATATGACTCTACTTTTTATAAGTCAGCCTAAATCTTTCTGAAATTTATTGTACATCTTACTAGTAAATAATTTGATTTAATGTGTTACATAAATTTATTATCCTTTATCCGAAATACTAGTTTTCTTTGCAAAGCAAAACAAACACACTAAGAAAAGTCTAGATTGCCAGATTCAAAAAAGGCCAGTGTCATTTCCTAGTTGACTAATTCATTTATTCACTGATTTCATATGCACATTTTTATAGGCATATTATAAAAATAATATATGTTTCTTTTAGTTTGTAGGTTTATTTTTTGTGGAATTCCTTGTGACACCCAATGGATTAATGTCTGCTTAGGTTGACTTGGGGAGCAGAAGACTGCTAAAGGAGTCAGAACATCTTAAAGATGGAGTGTTTTGCCAGTTGGAGCAGAGATGGACCTTACCAGGAAGCAAGGAAACTTCCTAGGGATCAATCAGATAAAAATTAATTATTCAGCCAAACTGTCACCATGCCTTGCTTGCCTTCCTTGCTACCTAAAACAAACTTCTGCACTCAACAGAACTCTATGCCTTTGTTGTTCGTCAATAAATTTTGGGGTTTCAGTCAGTTCGGGACTTCACTTCATTCTGGCGAAGTCCCCTGCCCCCAACAAAAATAGTCTCTGTCTCTTGCGTCTTCATTTGTCTCTCCATGAAGGTTTGCTGGCCCAAATCCAGCAATTCTTATTTCATATTGACGGGCCAGCTGGTAATTTGAGCAGAAGCCATCAGTTAAATAATACAAAACAGTAGACTAAAGATAGAAGTGTTTGTCATTTCAATCAATATATACTAATTATTTAAAGTTGATCAATTTTGACTTAAAATATTTTCCAGAATGATAGACACAATTTTCTTGGTTTACACTGTCAATAATTTGGTGTGGGGGATTTAGCTCAGCAATTAGAGTGTTTGCCTCGCAGGCAGAAGGCCCTGAATTCAATCCCCAGCACCAAAAGAACAAAAGCAAACAAACAAACAAACAAAAAACACTGTCAGTAATTTTAAAATAAGTATTAGACCAGGGAACACAATAAAAATTGACAAATTATGAGAGGAAATCAAGAATTTATATGTAGCCAAGCAAAGAAAGGATCAAATAGTCAAATCAAATAGTCCAGTTTTCTTAGAGTCTTTTAATGAGTGATCTGACTGTATGTGAGCTTGGGGGGACATTACCAAATATACACTGGATTGAAAGTTTTCAATCATCTTAAGTCTAGCATACTATATTTTACTCAAGAACAGTGTCACCTTAGTGTTACACACCTAACTCTGGTTTCATACCCAAAGTACATTAATAATAGCTTCTTGGGATTATCTTAGCACTGGGAACTAAATCTATGAATGCTGTATTTGCTAAATATGGACAAGATGGACTAAACGCTTTGAAGATGTGTGGCTATGTATATCTTTCATATGTAACCTCCTTAAATTACTTAACCTGTAAGAATTGAAATGGTTCAGTTGACGTAATGGAAAATTTATTAGTTAAATTACTGGAATAAGTATTACTATTATTTTAGATTTTTAAAATATTCAATATCATTATGTGATGTGAAAAGAGATACCTACAATCACAGAGAGAACTAAGGTCAAAATGAAATTCCACCCCTTTAAGATCTTTCTAATCTTCTGCTTGGAGTTATAATATCTGAAGCATCTCAAAATTAATCAGAATATATTAGAATATGATTAAGTAGCAATCTTTAATTCAGAAAGTTCAAATGCAAATATTGCTTCTTTGCCAAGTAGAGGTATTGGTTAGGTAAGAGAATTGCAATTTAACTGAGAGTACTATGTCCTTTACTAATTTATTCAAATTCATGTAATTATTATCTAACTAGCCAGAAACATGACTTGTCCTGTTATCCATTAAATGCAAAAATTCTTCACAGAAGAAAAGACACAAAGTGAAAAATGATCTAAATGCTCTACAAAAGGACTGATAGAAAGTTGATGATATTCACCAAGGAAATAACAATAATTTACTTTAGAAATAACTTTGGCTAAGCCAAATGAAGAAAATGGACATTGATGGATTTTACCATTGGTTAGTTATTTAGTGGATGATCACTTTGATTAAAGGAAACGAAGACACATATAGCATTCTATGCTCATTTTCATAGAAATCAATTTAACTTTCATTGTTGAGAAACAATTATAATTTACAAGTTAACACTTTCAGTCTCTTGCTATTCACCTTCAATTATTACTTTTATTTCTAAATATATAACAATAACAGTAAAACTCATCAATTGAAAATAAAAGAATTCATAATACGAGGAACTCTATTAATTATTAGGCATTCATTAAAAATCACATATTCTTAGAGAAAGAAAGAAGTATCATGTATTTTTATTTGGTAGTCAAGCAGATCACAGGTATTAATTTGTGTTGGAGAGTTTCCTTTAAATTGTCAATATGTAAGTCCCTGAAAGTTTTGTATTAAATCATATTACCAAACCGTGGAAGGAACTGATTATTTCATATGCGTACAAAACATATTGTTACTTGCAAGCAGTAGAAAAGTGAGATTTGCAGTAAGAGCACCAGCTCATTTCTTATGATTTATCAAAGCAGAATAAGAGAACATAAAAAGTGGATCTGATAGCTGGTAGGTGGACAAAGAACACTAAGATTATCTGGAATTAGTGAAAAATCAGAAGACACTGCAAAAAGCAATAAAAATCCTGTTTAGAGACACACTAGCAGATACTTTACAAATATAAGAAAAGAGATTAATGTACAAGTAAATGAGGGATAGAGAGCTCCCAAAAGTCACAATCAGAAATGAACCTCTCTGTGACATATCATGGTCCATTAAAAGAACAGGCTCTTAAAAGCTCTTAGAGAAAAGCAAGAATCACTTACAAAGGTAAACGCATCAGAATTACAGCAAATTTCTCAATGCAAAATTTAAAGGCCAGAAGAGCTTGGATTGAAGCATTTGAAGCCCTAAAAGGAAACTACTCCCAACCCAGACTGATATATGATGCAAAAATATCTTTTAAATTGATGGGAAAATAACACATTTTCAGAATAAGAACACCTAAATTAATTCATGGTCACAAAACTAGTATTCCAAAAAATTCTCAGGGATATTCCAGAAGGAGACAACGAAGCTAATAATGACAAAAGGTTTAAGAGAATGGATACAGCAGGTAGTATGAACAATTAAGTAAAAGAGAAAGAAAAGGAATCAACAACAGGAAAATATTGCAATGATATGAGTAGGCAAATAACCCTAAGAAATAACTCTAAATGTGGATGGTCTCAATCAGCCAATCAAAAGACACAAATTATCAGAATGAATAAAAAACATAATTCAACAGTGTGCTGCATACAAGAAAAACGTTTAATCCAAAAGAAATTCATAGATTAAAGTCAAAGTATGGAAAATAATACTGCTTGCAACAGGAAACCTAAGACAAGCAAGAATAATTACCCTAAATTCAGACAAGTGGACTCTAAGCCAAAATGTCCAGGAGAAACAGAGAACCCCACTGGATATTGGTTAAGGGAACAATTCATCAGGAAGAGGTAACAGTAATAAAGATTTGCACCAAACACCAGTGCATCCAACTTTATAAAATGAAAAGAATTGGACATAAAATATTACAGAAATATTAACACAATTATAGTGGGAAAATTCAATTCTGTACATTCCAAAATGGATACATCAACTAGACAATAAAATCAGCAAAGAAATATTAGAGTTCAACCAAACATTCAAACAAATGGATGTAATAGATACCTGTAAAGGGTTCTTTGGCTAGAGAAAATAAACTTTTCTTCTATTCTTTTTATTCCTTCTGTGCATGTTGGTGCTTTCAAGTTCCAAGGTTTTTTCAGCTCCAATACTTGAGTATATGGGTCCAAAATAACACAGGAAACTCACTTATATTCCATTTTTCCTTATCTTCTCAAGTCACAAGACAATATAACTTCTCTCCATCTTTCCCAGTTTTATGGTTGTTTAGTCATAAATCTAGTGCTTATACTTCTACTTGAAGGGAACAGGAGAAATGCATTTCTTCTATTTTCCTCAAAGTCTATTGGGTTTATTTTAAAGTCTACTGGGTTTAGTTTAATCTGCTTTCAATGTGTGTACATATTTATGTAACTGAAGTAATGTTCTATTGGAGTAAGCATAACATTTAGTGAATTTAAAGCAAGCAAATCTTCAAAATAATATTTCTATTTAGCTGGACAATTCAAAGAAATATTCAGAATATAAAATGATAGAAAAAGCTATCTAGCAGTAACATTTGTCATAGTAAAATCATTATTAATATTTATTATAATTACTATTAAACCATTTATTAAAAAGAGGTAAGGCTTTTCTAAACTCTTTTGATTTACTGATGTTAATTTTTGACCTGATCATTTTATTTTCACTATAAAAATTAATTCTTTTTTCTATGATCATTGATTTTTTATCAAAGACCTACTACTCTTCATTTTCATGTTCTTGATGCAGAAAACTATGAAAGAATCATAATTGGAATTAGCACATATTCTTGATTTAGTATATTTATGGGCTTCGCATTGTGCTACAGAAGTGAGATGCTACATTTTACCATCATAACTCCAAGTAAGATTTCAGAGAAAAAAATTTGATGTCAATAACATGTATATTTGAACTACATTTCAACTTGGTTCCATGTATTTTGTAGGTCTTGCAGTGAAGTAGTTTATTAACCATACTCACAACACAACACTAAACTTGAGGCCAAAGATGTGTGATGTTCTACCTGAACTTCCTTATTTCATTTGCTGTAACTTAGACCAGAATCTGCCTTTCCTGCCATGAAGACTCATAGCTAGATATCATTATCGTTGAAAAAGCCTGGATCTATACCAGCTATACAGAAATCTGTAAATTTTGATGAAAGATATTCTTCATTCTACTTGCAGTATCACTGTGAAGCCAGAGCAAGTCAAGTTAAACTTCTAATCTAACTGCAACTGGGATGACTTCAAAATAATTGCAATGGAATTATTGGTGCTCACTTTGCCCTATAACCTTAATCATTGATGGTCCTTAACCATAATTTTATATTTAAATGGATCCAAACACTGCTTAGTGTGGACCAGAAACTGATCATGTAAATATCTGGGCTCAAAATGTCCCATCTTTCCTCTTACTCATTTCTGTATTGTTCTGCTGTGATTAAACACTGTATCGATTAACAGGATGCTGTTGGAAGTGTGGGGCCTCATCCTCCTGGGGAGAAGCATTGTTCTTCAAAGTTTACATAGCTCATCTCTGTAGAGTATATGCCCATTGTCCTGGCTTTTATTTTACTTTCTACTATTTTATGTGTAAATGCTGTAAAACTCAATAATTTGCATATATGGACAAAATACTGACTAAAGTACAATTAACAAAGACCATAGTGTATAACTTTTTTTTTCTAATTTTGTAATTGGTGATTAATTTTCTGTTATTTTCTTGTGTATATGTGGAGAGCATTTTTATGTTACTCGTTAATTAGTGTACATTAGAATTGTAGACTGTTCAGCCAAACTGGACCTCAGATACTCATTATATTCCAGATGGGCATGCTAAAACCTACCAAGGTAAATTTCTCAAAAGATGAGTAAATAGATAAATAACAGTTAATGTTAGACTTTTTCCTAAATGGAAGGCCCCCAAACTCTGAGATCTTTTGCTAAATATTGTTTTAAGAAATGTTTAAGAAATCTAGAGATCCGTGACAACCTCAACTTGTTAATTCACATGTAAGAACACTGAGTAGAGGCTTTTAAAATTCATCTTTCTGTCATAAACCCACAGGTGAAGTCTGCATATAGATATTGCTTCCAGTCACCCAGGAGCACCTTTCATTCAGGGAAATCTTAGCTAGTCCCCCACAGATGGCCATGTGACAGCATGTACTATCAGATATAATTTCATCTTCCCACCCTACATGGGATTGTCTTCCCTGGTTCATTATAAAAGCCATAAGGCTTTTACTTACCATTCATTATCTCTTAGAGAGAAGCCCACAGGAACTCATTTTCATTCATCTTCATTTCATTTTCTTGGGATACTGGAATAAGTTCTGGTATTTTATTATTAACTATTTGAATGTTCAGATGGTACATTAATAAAGTCATAAATTTCCTCTAATGAGGTAGAACAATGATAATATAAATAGTTCTTACTTTCCCAAATGTATTAATTTGGACAGCTGGGCTTCTGTTTTGAAAGCTTTCTTTTTGCTTTAGAAGTTGATGCCAAATTTCTTTGGACTCTCTGTCAGCCCACCTAATGCTACCACAACTTTGTTAATGTAATCTCGTTTCCCTTATGTTGTAGGTATCAGTTTGCAGCAGTTTTCTGACCACTATAAATGATTATTTGCAAGAATCCATGTTTTTTATGTAAAATATACAAAAATGTTCTTATATAAGTGAAAATATTTAATTTATTGTATATAGTAATCACTTAGTAGATGTCATAAATTACAATGATTACTATATAGAGCACCTTTAAGATGATTAGTTTACATTTATTAATGCATTTGATTGAATCGATTAAAATTTCTTGACATTCTAATGCACGAATAGGTAAATGTAGAGGCTCATGTAGATATATAAAAGCATGCTTAAGGGAAGAAAAGCAATTTTTGAAGTTATAGCTAAACATTAATTAGATCATAGATATGTAATTAAGAAGTCAAATTGTGAATTCACTCACTCCTTACTCTTGAGCATGATCATTGCAGTCTTATTACAGAATAACTATTTCTTCTCATAGAATAAACACCAGGTATGATGTTTAGATGGACAGAAATGGGGAGATATTTTTGGCTGCTGTGTTTGGAAGCAACATCTTTTATTCATTTTTATTATGGTTTAGATCTAGAATGTCCCATAAAATGTTCACATACTGAGAGCAGGGCTTTTGGAAGGTAATTAAATCAGCCAGATGCTATACTCAACAGCGAATTCATCCACTAATGAGTTCATCACCTGTGTGTCATTAGGAGGTGGACCTGGCTTGAGGTGGGTCACAGGGGCCATTATCTGGAAGAGTATATCTCCCTTCCCCACTTTACTTCATTATTTGTCTCCTGGCCACCTTGACAGCAGTTTCCTCCGCTATTGCATCTGGCATGCTGTTTCTGCTATGGAGATAGCAGACTATATACTGAAGCCTCAAACAAACATGAGCCCAAATGAACATCTCCTTCATTAAGTTGTGAGAGTTGGATATTTTGCCCTAGGGATGAAAAAGTGACTAAACCAATTTTTAAGGGATAAATCTACTGAAAATGTGGCTAATGCATTGAATGTTCTGAAAGACTATAAAGTAAAGGACGTCAACCAGAAATGCTTTTAGAGTGAGAAAAAGATTTTCATGTTCTGGCAGACCAAAAAATATTTTTCTGATTCCCCTTTCTAAGTAGTATTAAAACTTTGGAATAATGTGTAAAATAGACATAAGAAGGAACTGAAAGTTGGAGAGAAGGCAAATTAGGGAGTTGGAATGTGCACAATGACAAAATGGTAAACTCTTTAAATAATTTTTTGCCTCATATAATTCAGACTGATGTCTAGGAAACTGACATTCCATGAACCCCAACTGGCAAAGACATAAGAACTGCTCCCCAGAACTTTCTCTTTCTTCATGAATGACCATACAATGGCCATACAAGCAAGATAAAAAAAATAAAACCAAAACCAAAACCAAAAAAAAAAAGCCTTTAAGATATTATTTGAAAGTTACAAAGAGAAAGTGAAAAGGCACTGAAGTTACATTGTGACCCCTCCTTCAGCCTATCAGAGAGCAACTAGGGAAACCTTGGGAATCTGTACCCTCCCTTACTATACTATACCAAGTAACCAAGGTCTCAGCACAGGAGCAGTGATAGGGAGTCTAGTGGCACTGGGAATTGATTATGGTGCCAATGGACATCTCAGTTGGCATCAATAAAGCCACTTTTGACTTCCCCGCAGCAGTGGTGTCAGAGGATGTGTGGAGAGTCGGGACTTTCACCGCACTGCTCAGTAAAGATGTAGCCATTTTCCCATAGAGTCAAGAGGCCATAAAGGAAGCAAAAAGGGAGCACTCTTACATGGCCCGAGACAGTGAGATCTCTGAAGACGTAACAAAGAACACAAACTTCCATCAATACCTAAAAGTAAAAAAGACTCCATTTCTCCCCAGGTCTCAATAGAGAGTTGTTTTTTGAATTTTCATACCATATTGGAAGTAATGCAGAGTCCTACTTCCCAACATGAACAGTCAGTGGTGGTCTACTACAACATAAAGAAGTAAAGAATGTCCAAACTGTCAAACTAAAATATCACAAATATTCAAGATTTCAAGAGAGAAATAACTCCTCAAACAAAAGACATAGATTGGCAGATTGGATTAAAAAACAAAACTCAGTGGCGTCCTATATCGAAGAACTACATTTAAACCCCAATTAAATTTGTAGCCTAAAATATCAAAGGATGAAAATGATATTCTATGCAACAGAAGTCCAAGAATGAACAGGAGTAGCTATACTATTTTAAAAAAAAGTGGACTTCAAGCCAAAAATTATCAGAAGAGACAAAGGAGTTCACTACATACTGGTTAAAGGAACAATTCACTGGGAAGAGATAACAATTATAAATATATACATGCTAAGCACGAGCTCACTGAACCTCATAAATCAAACACTACCCTACATAAAAGATCCAATAAACATAAAGAAGATTATAGTGGAAGACCACAATAGCCACCATTACAAACAGATCAACTAGACAAAACTATCAACAAAGAAATATCAGAATTGAACCACACTTTTGAATAGATGGATTTTATAGCGATGTGCAGAGTGTTCCATCCAACAACACAATACACATTCTCCTCAGCAGTGCATGGAACTTAGACCACATTCCAGTCAGAAAAGTATGCTTAAATAAATACAAAAGAATAGAAATTAAACCATGAATATTTTCAGAATGTAATGCAATGAAACTAGAAATGAATGGCAAAAGAAAACAAATTATGCCAACACATAGAGATTAAACAATAAACTCTTGATTAATCAATGAGCCATGGAAGAAATCAAAGTAGAAATTAGATAGTTCCTAAATCAATTGATAATGTCAGTATAATACGCCAGAACTTAAGGGACACAATGAAAGGAGTCCTAAGAGAGATGCTTGTAACAGTGAATGCTCACACTAGAAAAACAGTGCAGTCCAAGTAACCTAATTGTATACCTCAAGAACTATGCAAAAACAAGAACTATTCAAACACAAAGCTATTACAAAGAAGAAAATTATAAAGGTCATAGTAGAAATCACTAAAACTGAGACAAAAAATACAAAAAACCCTAACGATAAAGGAACTGGTTCTTTGAAAGACAAAACAAAATAGAGAAACCTTCAGCAAATCTCACGAAGAAAAAGGAAAGATTCCCAAATCAATGCAATTAGAAAAAACAAAAAAAAAAACCCCAAAACCTTAAAATCACAATGGACACCTCCAAAGTCCAGAAGATTATTTGTACCTACTTCAAAAATGTGTACTCCAATAAATTGGAGAATCCAGAATAAATGAATAGATTTCTAGATACATATGAATTACCAAAACAGAGCCAAAAAGATATAAAAACTCAGTATAATATAATAATAGGCAATGAAATTGAGGCAGTAGTAAAAAACTACCAACCAAGAAAAGCTCAGGACACATGAGATTCACCACTGAATTTTACAAGAACTTCGGGGGAGATATAACATAAATACTCCTCAAACACTTAGTGAAATAACAAGGGAAGGAGTACTTTTGAAGTCATTATTCAAAGCTAGAACTAGCTTTGAATATCAAATCCAGATATTAACTCAACTGAAAAAAATAAGCGATTTCCTTAATAAACATAGACAAAAAACTCCTGAACAAGATTCTGCAAACAAAATGCAAGAAATCATGAAAAAGATCATACATCATGACCAAGTAGGCTTCATCCCAGAGATAAAGGATGGTTCAACATATGCAAATAAATATGTAATAGATGCCATGAACAGAAGCAAAGACAAAAATCATATGATCACTCAATAGATGCAAAATAAAAAAGCCTTTGACAAAATCCAAATTCTATTCATGATGAAAACCCTGAGAAAAATAGGTGTAGAAGAACCTTACCTCAAACCAATAAAAGCCATTTATGAAACACCAGTTGCCAATATCATATTAAGTGGGGAAAAGGTGGAAACTCTCACACTACAGTCAGGAACAGGCTAGGTGTGTACTATCAGTATACGTGTGCAATATGGTACTTGAAATACTAACCAGAGTAATGAGGCAAGTAAATTGGTAGCAGGAATATGTATAGGAAAGAAATAAGTCAAACTATCATTATTTGCATATGATTCGATTCTCTACACAGAAGACCCAAAAATTACACCAAAAGCCTCCTAGTATTGATAAGCAATGTAGCAGAATACAAAATCAACAAAGAAAAATCAACAGTTATTTTATATACCAATAATGAATTGAGAAAGAATTTAGAAGAAATACCATTCATAATAGCATTTAAAAAGTTTAATACTTAGAAATTAACCTAACCAAGGAAGTAAAAGACCTCTCCAATGAAAACTACACTACACTGAAAACAGTGATCAAAGAAGACATCAGAAAATGGAAAGATATTCATGTACCTGGAAAGGCAGAACCAAGATTGATAAAATGGCCATATTCTCAAAACTAATGAAAAGGTTTAATGCAGTGCCAATCAAAATACTAACAACAATCCTTAAAGAACTAGAGAAAACAATCCTAAAATTCATATGGAACCATAAAATATCCAGAATACCAGAGCAATCTGGGAAACAAAAGGCATCAAAATCCCAGACTTCAACTTAAATTATAAAGCCACAGTGATAAAAAGAGCATGATTCTGGAGAAAACACACTCACACACATACCAATGTAACAGCATAGAGGATTCAAGTGCACACTCAGGTATCTGATCTTTGACAAATGGGCCAAAATCATATGCTGGAATAAAGCCTCTTTAGTAAATAGTGCTGGGAAAATAGGCTGTACACATGCAGACAATTAAGTCTATCTCATGTCTCACCATGTACTGAACTAAAATCAACATGGATAAAAGATTTAAATACTAAAACACATTCACCTATTCTGTCAGAAGATAAAATGGGTAAAACTCTTCAAGTCAGAGACATAGGCAAGGACTTTCTGAACAGAACTCCATTTTCATAAGAAATAACACCAACAAATGAGATTGCATCAAATTAATAAGCTTGTTTACAGCAAAGCAAACAGTCAACAAGGTTAAAAGACAACCTTCAAAATGGGAAAAAATTGACAGTTGCTCCTCAGACAGAGGTATATCTAGAATATATGAAAAACAAAAATTTAGACCCCCAATAAAAGACACATTCAAAAAATGAGCAACTCATATGAATAAAGACTTCACAGAAGAAAATGCACAAATGGCCTATAAATAATATGAAAAAATGTTCGACATCTCTGGCCATTACAGAACGCAAACTAAACAACCCAGAGACTCTATTATACTCCAAAAAGAAGAGCTGTCATCAAGAAATCAAAAAATAAATGCTGGTGAGGTGCTAGGGAAAACAGACATTGTTGGTACATTGCTGGTAGGAATGTAAACTTGTATAACCACTAGGAAATAAATATGGAGATTCCTAAAAAATATAAATAAATTAAAAAAAAAAAACAGAAAAACAAAACAAAACAGGAGTTTCATTAGACCCGGCTCTTCTCTTCCTAATTATATTCAGGAAAGACTAAAAGACAACACATTACAAAGATACATGCATGGCTATGTTTATAGCAGCAAAATGGATGTATAAAGAAATTGTGGTATTTACACACAATGGAGTACTACTCTGCTATAACAAAAGATAAATTTGAGTCACATGTAGGAAAATAGATGCACCCTGAGACCAGAATGTTAAATGATATAAATTAGACACACAAGTCTTTCTTGTATGAGAAACTCAAAGTACAAATAAAATGAAGAGAATAAAGACAGATAATAGGAAATGGGGAGGTAGATCTTTTGCAAATGGAAAGCAAACCAAGAGATGGAAACAAGGGAAGTAGATGGGAGGCAAAACAAATTAAGCTGTGTTACATGTTGTACAGGTACCAATTCCCTAAGAGAAATGCAATCAGTGTATACTGCCAGCATGTACTAATACAAATAAAAATTTAAAATATAAAGAGTGAAAAATAATTACAAAAGCATTTAAAACACAAGAAAAACAAACCAAATTTTCAATAAAAACAGAAGATACAAAGAAGAAAAAATGCAAATTTTATGACTGAGATGCAATAATCAACATTTTAAAAAAAAATTGCATGGTCCAAGTAGTACTTACAAATTGCCCAGTCTGAAGAACAGACAGAAAATGAATGGAATTTTAGAATTTGTGGTGAAAAATAAAGACGTAATATTCATGTCATCAAAGGTCTAGAATGAGATGAGAAAGAAAGTGAGGACAAGTATTTGAAAAAATGATAGTTGCAATTTTCTAAATGTGGCAAAATGAATAAATGTACACTTACAAAAGATCAAGAGAATTCCAATCAAATCATTCCAAGACACCCTAGTGCACTTCAAATTTCGGAAGTATGAGCCAGGCATGATGACACATATCTGTAATCCTAGCACTTGGGAGGCTGAGGTGAGAGGATCCCTGTGAGTTCAAGGTCAGGCTGGTCTACATAGCGAGCTCAAGGCCAGGCTGCACTACAGAGTGAGACCCTGTCTCAAAAAACAAACAAAAATTCTGAAGTTTAAAGAAAAAGAAAGAAGAAATCACAGAAGCAACTAGTGCCAAGACCTTAGGAAAAATCCTTAGGACAAGTTTAAATGACTGCAGATTTTACAACAGAAATCATTGAAATCAAAAGGCATTGACCCGTTACTTAAGTGCTGAAGCGGGATAAAATTGTCAATCTAGAATTCTATATCTACTGGAAATATTCTTCCAGCATAAGAAGGAAAAGATTATTTTCAGATGAAGAAAATTAAGTGAATTAGTCAGTAGCAGATGGAGCCTTAAATAACATCTAAAGGAAGTTCTTAAAAGAAAAAAGACATAATAAATGAACAAATATTGCAACACCTAGAAGAAAGAAATAATAATGCAAAGACAAAAATATTAGCAATTATAATAGATTTGTAAACCTTTTAGATTTTCTAAATTTTGGTTGATGTTTAAAGTAAAAATTGTAGTCTGATGTGGTTCTAAGTATATGTAGTGGACCTGCTTATGGTATCTATGTAATAAACAGCAGCAACAAAAGTGATGTGAACATAAGTAAAGTTTCTGCACATCATGTAATTTGTTAAATGTCAGTACTGGAGGTCTAGTGTAATAGCTAGGGTAACCACTAAACACGTGCACAAAGAAATACATACACAACTTGAAATTCTAAAGAGAGTTCAAGTAACTTACAAAAAGAAAACAAATGTCAACTACAAAGCACAAGCCAAAAATAAAATGGTAAATGTATGCTCTCATAGAGCAATAATTATAGACGTGTTAATAGTATAAATATACCAGGTAAAATACAGACACTGGCAGAGGGAATTAAAAAGAAGAATCTACTAATACGCATTGTTCACATGGAGTCATTCTCTAATGTAACAGTATTTTAGTTCCTGGGCTTGCTGTAACAAATTACCAACAACTTGATGGCTTAAAACAACTGGAATTTGTTGTTTTAAAGTTCTAGAGGTTATAAATCCAAGTCAAGATGCCAGCAGAGTTCGAGTCACTCCGAAGGCTCTAAAAGAAAATCATTTATGGCCTCTTCCGGACTTTGATACCTGAAAGCAATCCTTGATGCTCCTCAGCTTAATATTCTGTGGAGGCTGTATAACTCCAAATTCTGCCTCCACCTCCGTGTGATTTTTTTCCTTTGAAATATAAGAACACTTTCCGTTGGATTTAAGGCTTAGCCAGATAAGCCAGGATAATATCATCTTGGGGTTCTTAATTAAATCCACTAACATCTTTTTATCAAATAAACACATTTACAGATGAAAAGAGGATGACTTCTAAGAGGTCACAACTCACCCCACTATGAACAATACGTACTAAACCTCTAAAGACAATGGAAAAAATTTAAGTAAATTTTCCACTTCTCTAACGAGAAGAAAACTTGCTTTAATATCTGAGATTTGGTAACACTCTTGATTTATGATTCAGTGGTTGAGAGTTGATAAAAAGAACTTCAGTTGATCTCCTTCTTTTCAGCCTAGCTTCTCAACGATGCCCTCTGTCCGACCTACTGTCCTCGACAATGAAGCTGTTTTTGCATTCTGCCCAGAGGGTCAAGTACAGATTTTGTCAGTTCATTCCCATCAAGTGTATTTCATAACTTTAGCTTCCTACTCTCGTGGTCATCATTTGTATTACTCCATCTACTTTCTCCTCTCCAGAAAATTTCCAAAGCCTGAGGTTCACTAGTGATTTCTCTCATTCCCCTTTTTACGAAGAACTATACTTTAAAAAAAATAGCTATCTTTCATGTGGAATTTTAAAAATAAGTAAAAATTTCTTGTTCTGTTCATGATACATCAACTTTTTAAGTCTCAGTGTCCTTCTCTACAAAGTGCCAATTAAAATTCAGTTCATATTATCATATATATATGTATATGTCTTGTGTATTGCTTTTTAATGCTTGAAGATTAAATACTATGGTGCACATGGAAGACTATCTACATTGTAGCAAGTGTTCAATAAATGTTCACTGTTGTTGAAAATAAGTCCCCGTCCAGATACTGACAGAATTATTGAATCCTTTACAAATTCATTAGACAAAATATGAATATACTTAGACTTTTTACTAGAAATTGTATTTTACTTCATTGAAAGGTATGCATATTAATTATCAGAGACCATTAGTTACCAAAACTCTGGCAAAAATGCAAGAATTCTTTCTATTTCCAACAGTATGCCATGTGATTTCCTGAGACTTGTCAGAATGACATTTGCTGTTGAAAGGTATATACATTAATACATGAAAAAAATTTGTACAGTTCTTCTTTTTTAAATTTTTCATGACTTAATCGGTTCAAAGGAAAAGTGTGCAGATCACACCACTTGATACTTAAAAATTCATAACTACAAGCAGGCTTTTGAAAGACAGCCATAATTTAGTGTTATGCTTGAATAAATTACACAACATTCAAGAAATGTTGTTTATCATTTTAAAAATTAGGTAACTCAATTAACCCTGAGGGAAAAAGACAGCTGATTTTCTGTTTACTGAAGTTAATTAAACTGCAAAATTATAATCTCTGTCTTTGGTAGTCAGGAAGTTACTTTAATTCCAAATATACGCTAGTCATGCTAGAGAAATGAGTGTCATTATTGTCCTTTATTAACCAGTACCTCTCAGAATACAAGACCTATGATAGCTAAGAATGCTTTTTGCTGTATTCTGTATTCTTAATGGTGAAGTCCAGTATCAATACACACATGCCATTGTAATCACTACTATTATTTTACTTTCATCTTTGAGTCAAGTGAATTGTAAGAAAATAGGCCTTACCTAAGGCAACGAAAATAAGATCATATGCATCTACTAAATGTTTCAAATCCAACACTATAGACTATATGCTATACGTATACAATAATACTTCAATTTGAAATTAGGGTACATATCTTTTCCCTTGCATATTTTTATATTCAAAGAAACAATTATTTGAGCATACAATACATATTACATATTATAATATACAATACATACTATGTTAGGCTTAGAGTACCTAAAAACGAGTACAGAATTAGACTGCTACTTTATTAGAGATTGCGTGGTTTGTTATTAGAAATAACCTAAGCAGTCAATAACATGGTTAAATGAATAATCTTACTAAATGAATTACATTCACTATGAAAACACATCTTGTATGTGGATATTAAGTGATAAAGGACATATTTATCATTAGTTCAAGTATAAAAATAGGCTACTCATATCTACGTAAGCTTATTATATATGTGCATTTATTTATTTATCTATCTACCACCTATTATATTACAACTTTGTTAGATAAAAGCAAACCCCAATTTACCATGAAATGTTAATGGTTGCATTTGATAGGCAGTTTTTATTTTGTATTTTAAATATTTTTCTATATTCCATTAATCTCTAATGAATTCATTTAAAAAAGCAAAAATGAACAAATACTCTTCAGAGTAGTTATCCAATATTTAATTGCTGGATGGGTATTGTTAGGTCAGTAGTCATTAGCATTAACTTGGAAAAAAATCATGTTTTATCTTATGACAGGTATTCTGCATTACTGTGCACACTTAGCACATCTTTGAATATATCGTTTTATCCCTATGATAAGGGTAAAATTGTACATCTGTTTTCACGCAAATGTCTCTACAGATGAATACTTTGATAGGACATAAAATGCCATTTATATCAAATTTTCAGAAATATTAATTATAGTTGAATTTCAAAAATATTAATTCTAAACAAATGTGCAAAACAGACAATCTTGATACATCTATGAATATGAGCAAAGTCACTAATCCCTATTCCTAGATATTAGTGATGGGTAGCATTCAGAAGCAGAATGTATTTGGCATGGATTTTAGATGTGAAAAGAAATGAAGAAAAGCATTTTGAAAAATTATTACTTTGATAGAAAAAAAGAATGATTTTTCATTTAACTACTTCAGTGTAGGCACTCTCACACTAGCCATGTCAAAAGCAGTCAATTGAGAACATGTGTATATTTCATCTACAGTAGGATAACAAGACCTGGACTTATCCTCCCACTTTAGACCACCGGAGAACTCTACGGATTATGTGAAACAACTGTATCCAACAGACAGCTTTAAACACACACTCTTAAGGGATGGTTAACAAGTAGGAAGAACCCATGAAAGCCCTTGTCATCTCATTCAAGGTGTATGCAGGAGGTGAGATCCCAGAAGAATGTGACGATGCTGCTGAATTATGGAGTCCAGTCAGAAAATCAGTCAGTAGGTCTATCTGGATAGAAGGTGTAGGTTAGCATTCCCAAGATGAAGGAGTTATACAGACAAAAAGGCAGGGAGCTCAAAACCTGAAGAGAAATCCTCGGATCTTTACTGAATTCCTGGTAACTCATGCATTGAGTGAAACATTGTGAGTGGGGTTAAGTATAATCTGGGAATGGTGCCCCTAAATTTTCCCAAAGCTAGAAATCATTTGATTTCTCAACAGCCAGAATATATCAGCCTTGTAAAGTAACTATAGCAATCACCACATAATCCAGAAAAGCTATTTCTTAATAATGTGACTCAACCACTCATTGAAAAAATACTACTGTTTTGGAAGTATGGCCATTTTAACAATATTGATTCTGCCTAACCAGGAGAAAGAGACATCTTTCCATTTTCTGGTATCCTTTTAAATCTCTTTTTCAGTAGTGCTATAGTTTTCTTTGTAGAGGTCTTTTACTTCTTTAGTTAATTCCTAAGTATTTTATTTTTCTTGAAGCAACTGTGAAAGGTACTGTTTTCATAATTTCCTTCTCATCCTGTCCATTGTTGGTATACACCAATGCTAATGATTTTTGCATGTTGATCTTATATCCTGCTACTTTGCTGAAGTTGGTTATTAATCCTAGGAGCTTTCTGGTAGAGTTCTTTGGGTCTTCCATGTACAGTATCATGTCATCTGTGAAAAGTGCACCAATAGATAACTGGATAAACAAAATGCGGTATCTATACATAATGGAATACTATTCAGTTCTAAAGAATGGCAAACTAGAGTCATTCATAGGAAAATAGATGGACCTGGAAAATATAATGTTGAGTGAAATACACCAGACTCACAAACTTGAATACCATATGGTATCCCTCATTTGAGCGAGGCAAAATACAAACAAAAGAAAAGGATAGACAATGAATACAGAAAAGCAAAGTATTAGATATAAGCTAATAGGCAAAGGGTTCAATGGAACAAGAAGAAGGCAAAGGGGGAGGGGAATGGGAATCCAGAGGAATAATGACATCTTAAAAACAAGAACCTAATAACTCAAATTTAAAACAGTGACACGTACACGAGGTACTACAGAAACTTTATGTAGTTGTGACTTTATGTGGTTGTTTACATTGCTTGCTGTCATAAGCAAAAGGCACAATGTATTGTGTTCTGTAAGCTTGTGTAATGGTCTGTAAGTTTGTGTAATTTTGGATAAATTTTAATAAAAATCTATTAAAAATACTAGAAAAAAATTCCATCTTTAAAATAAGTCTCGAATGGATCAAGTCAAATTCCAAGTAACATAACTTTCCACCAGAACATAGTAAGGGGATTAGAAAATTAAGGCACTCGACAATGTGGAACTCATAGCAGCCAATCTAAAATCATTAGACACCCTGAAAGGAAAATATGACCAGACAAGAAGAAAAACCAGCCTATAATAAATAATACAAAATTAAGAAAGATGAAGTAGAACAAAAACAATAACAAAAAACACAAGATGCTAATGATATCCAAAGATTTAAGGAAAAATTGAAAAATCTAAATGAGAATATGAAGATATAAAAAAACTAAATATATTTACCAGAACTGTCAGGACTGAATTGGGAATTTCTTGAACAGAAACTATGGCAGTTTAATATATTAATTACATCAAATTTATCAAAAACAAATTCCTGAAAATGAGTATCAAGAAAAAACCGTAAAAGTACCTACATAAAATGATAGATTTTATAAAAAGCAGACTCATTAAAAATATGCACCCTAGAAAAAATTGAGCAATGTTTTTAAAGCAATGGTTAAACACAATTCAATATCTGTATCAAAAATGGTCATACCGTGTCTTATGAAATACAGACACAGTAACATTTCAAATAAACAAAAGCTGAGAAAATTCATTATGAGAAATACTAAAGGAAGTTTGTGAAGCAGAAGAGATCATTCAATGCTAGTAGATAGATGTTTAATGCTATAAAATGAAAAAATATGGTAAAGAATATGTGAATAAATGTAAAATTATTTTGTATTTTAAAATTTTATTTAAATCCATGTAGGTTAGTTTCACTTAAAGTAGTAACAGTATTTTATTTTTGTAACATATGTAAAAGTCAAGTTTCTGACAATTGTAGCATCATGGATGGAGAGGCTCAAAGTTAGTATGTTGTGATGTTATGCAAGGTAAGGGATGTGTTAAAACACCATTTAAGGAGGGGAAGAGGGGAAGAGGGGGGAAAACCAAGATGTATCATGTACAGGTACAAAATAACCATGTTGATTATGATCATTATGTATACAATGTACCAATACATGTTCTTGGTAAAAATAATAAAAAAATAAAAAAAAACCATTTAAGGGAAGACACATATGATAATCCAGAAGTAAGTCCTAGAATAAAATATATATATATATATAGCTAATAGAAAATTGAAATGGGAATGATCAAAATTTTATAATCAATCTAAATGATGATATGAAGAGAAGGAAACAGGAACACAAAAAGACTGGACAAATAAGAAAAACATCAAAATAGCAACTCTAAATCCAAAGATATCAAATATAACATTAAATGCAAATGTTAAAAAGCAGATATTGTAAACTGAACAAAAACAAAACCCAATAGTATTGCTATCTATAATAACGCACCTTAAAATAAAGAAAGCACATGTAATAGTAAAAGACTGAAACTAGTTCCACTGTGCAAAAGCTTGTCGTAAGAAAGTAAAACTCATGTATTTAAATGCAAAAGAGCAAACATTAGAAAAGCAATATAGCCAGAGACATAAAAAAACTTGTTATAATTATAAAGGTGTGAATTTATCAAGGAGCTGTAAAAATCCACTTATGTATGAAATAAATATTTATCTTTTGCCTGATTTATTACGCTTGGCCAAATGATTCTGAGATTCATTCATATTTTACCACGTGGCAATAATATTTATGTTATTAAGCTGTACTACATGGACATATCGCTATTTAACTAATTGATTTACCTGTTGATAAAATTTTGGGTTGTTTCTAGGTTTGGGGCTATTGAAAACAGTGTTGTTATAGCCACTTATGTACAAGTTTTTGCGTGGATATATGCTTTTATTTTTTTTTTTTTTTGGATGAATCCATAGGACTGCAATTGTTGGTCCTACGACAAAGGATGTTCAAGAAACTGTCAAACTAATTTGTAAAATACTTATACAATCTTGCGATCATAAAACCTGTGCATCAAAGTTCTAATATACTGTATTTTCACCAGCACCCAATGAGGTCATTCTTTTAGTGTTAGCCATGCAGGTGAATACGCACCAGTATTTTACTGTGATTTCCTTTTAATTTTTCTAATGATTAGTGATGATCAAAATATTTTGTACATTTTCTGTTTATGTAGCTTCATAATTATTGATATAAATCTTTACCCATTTGTATTGGGTTGTCATTATTAGTATTTATCTAAAAAGATTATTTATGTGTTTTGAATGCAGATCTTTTTCCACATAGATGTTTTACAAATATTTTCATTGAGTCTGTGGATGATATTTTTTATTTTTTAATTTCTAGTAATATTTTTGTAGATTATCTAGAATACGTTATACAAATTATTTTATCCTATATAAAACAGCAGTTTTATTCTTCCTTTCATGTCTCTACGCCTTTTATTGTTTCTTTGTGTTATATAACCAGCTAGGACCTCTAATACCATGCACAACAGATGACAGAGCAGATAGCTTTGTCTTGTTCCTGATCTTAGAGAGAAAACTTTCAATATAAGATGTATTAATCACTTTACCATTTCTTGAGCAAAATACTCAATACCCCAACTTAAAGAAGAGACTTAATTTACTTCATGATTTCAGAGGATTTAGTCCAAGTTTGGCTGGCAAGTTTGAGTGATGGGGGGAAATGGGAGAGAAAAGCTGTCATCCAATGAGTTGGGAAGCATAAAGAGAAGTGAGGAGTTGGGGACAAGAATACCCCTTTCCAGGTCACACTGCCAGTGATCCACCTGATGACCAAGTCCCACCTCCTAACAGCACTGTCAGCTATGAATTCATCAGTGGATTAAAGCAGCAATGAGTATAGTACTCACATGACCCAATCACTATACAAAATTCATGCCTTTGAACACATGAGACTTATGGGGGACATTTTAGATGTAAACCATAACATTCTGCCCCTGGCCCCCAAAAGCCTCAATTCCATCTCATTATGCATTTATAGTCCATTTGAAAGAATTGCCAAAGTCTTAAAAGTTTCAGCGTGCTCTAAAGTTTAAATCCAAGGTCTTCTCTTACAAAGACAGACTCTCAGCTTTAAGCCCTTTAAAACTTCAAAAAGAAAATTGAATATATCCAACATATAATGACACAAGGCAAATCTTCACATTCTAAAAGAGAGAAAAGCAGAGACAGAAACAAAACAAAACAAAGCAGATGCAAAACAAATGCAAAACCCAGCAGGACAAACAGTAAGTCCCATAGCTCCATCTCCATTATCTGTGACAGGTTGTGGTGAGATGTGGTGAGATGCGATCACTGGGGCTAGATCTGCTCATGGCCAGTGTCTTTCCTTTGCAGATGTTACCCATTACTGGCAGCTCCAGCTTCCCGCGGTCTCCACTATAGCTTTCACTTCAACTCTACAGCTTCCTCCCGTGTCCTCTCTGGGATCCTGACAAGGACTGTGATTCTGTCACACTATATTGCCTGGGCACAGCTTGAACATTGGGTTGTCTTGAAATTTTCTCCAAAAGGTTTATCAGTCTTCCACCTTTAACTGTATGGAAGTCATGAGTGAGATGTTTACCCTTAAAGATATGTAAGAAGACTTTGTGCCTCTCAGATGAGTGCAATTTCTGAATGATTAAGTTCAGCCTCACACAAAGTTTTAGGACACAGAAAAACATAGACGAGTTCTCTGCCAGCATAAAACATGCATGAACTGTATTCCAATTTCCAACAGAGCCCTCACTCCTCTCTAAAACGTGGTCTCTATTGTCTGCGTTCGTTTCAGCAGTCTCTTCTTCTGAGCTCTGACCCAAATCACCCAGCAAGCTCTACTCAGAGCATTCCAGGGCTTCTGTCGGTCCCTTCTCCAAACCATTCTCCACTCCTCCCAAATCAATTCCAAAGGCTTTTGAATCACGTGGTCAAAATAGTCATAGTATCAACCCCGTTATTCTGGTACCAATTATCCGTGTCAGTCACTTTCCTGTCCCTGGGACAAAATGATGGATATCTACAACTTAAAGTAGGAGAGGCCTATTTTTGGCTCATAGTTTCAGAGAACTTAAGACTACGATTGGCTGGCTGTGATGCAGAAACAATATGGGGAAAGGACATGGCAAAGAGCTGTTCATACCATAGCAGGCAGAAAGCAGAGAAAGAACAGAGGAGCCAGGGACAAGAATACACCCTTCCACATCATGCCCCCAAGAAACACCTCTTTTAACCATGCCCCACCTCCTAACAGCACATTCCATTACCTGAAATAAATCTGCTGATGAGTAGAGCACCCTCATGGCCCAGCCATCTTTCCAAAGCCCCACCTTGGAACACGTGAAAGTTGGGGGGATATTTAAAATCTAAACAATAACCCACTGTAAAATATTCAGATATGTACTGCACATAGATTTATTTAGACCATTTGAAAAAGTCCCCATTATGCAAAGTTGTGAATTCTGTTAAAGATTTCAGTGCTATTGAATGCTACATATATTTCTTTATTTGGCATTTATTTGTCACATTTTAAAATTGTATTGATCTTATAAGGTGAAATTGCATATATTGGTTTTTAAAGGTTAAACTAACCTTGCATGACTGAAGTGTAATTTGCTTGATTAGTGTATCTGACACATTTTATATTATGTTGAATTTGATATTGTTTTATTTGATTTTTTGCATCTATGTTCATGATGTATATTGAGTCTACAGGTCTTTTGCTCTCCCTTTGAGTTTAATTCAAATAGTTTTGTTACACTGAATGTGATAAGAATTGCTCTCCTATTTTATGGAAGATTTTGTGTAAAATTGGCATTATTTATCCCTTAAATATTTATAAAATTCCATAATGAAAAAAATTGAGCTTGAGGGTAGATTTTTCATCACAAATTAAATTGTAAAGTGTACATATTCAGATTAATTCCTCTTGAATGAGTTTTAGTCATTTGCCCTCATAAAGAATTTGCAAATTCATCTAAATTATTAAATTTATTAGCATAAAGGAGTACAAAATATTTCCTATTTTTAGTACTGAGGTTGAACTGGGGGCCTTTGTAATAAGTTGCATCCACAACCCCATTTTATTTTATTATAAAGTTTGAGATAGTGTCTCTCTAATTCACTCAGTTACCCTGAGCTGGAACTCGTGATCGCCCAGCCTCGACTTCCCAGAATTCTGGGATTACAAATGTGGGCCAAGCGCTGCTCTATTTTAGGTTTATAATTCAATACAAACTATTATTATTATTATTTCCTATAATAATAGTCACTATGACTTTTGTATTTTTAATGAGATCAGATTGTAATGTATTTTTGTAAATATTTCCCTATGTATTGAAGCAAATGTATTTTCTTGGATGGAATAGTTCATAAATATTTAGATTCAGTTTATGATGTTGAGCCTTCTCTAGTATTTTTTTGTGTTTATTTGTTTTATTATTGTGAAAGGAAAGTTTCCTACTGTATTTACGGATTCAGAGATTCCTTCTTTTACTTCTGTCAAGTTCGACTCCATGTACGTTAAGCCTCATAATTTAGGTACCTGTATATTTAAGATTATTATATCTCCTCATGCAATTGAATTTTTAATTCTTCAGAAATGATATTGTTCACCTTTATAAAAGTAAAACCAAATCTGCCGGAACATCGCACTGTACTCTGCAGATACATACAATCATTATTTGTCAATTAAGAAGAAGGAAAGAAGACAAGTAAACTAAACTCAAACACTGAAAACAAAGGTCAACAAAATAAATGACTAATTCGCTTAAAATTCAAACATAATTTATGATGGAAAATATATCTGCAGTGGTTTACACCATACCAATAGGCTGAGAAGGAATAACAAGAGAAATGGTACAGGTACCTCACTGTAGTAATGGCAAATTTTTTCAGTAATATGAGCTCCTATTTGGCACAGATTTGTGATTACTGAATAATCACAGAAATAAAACTGAGAAAGGTGGAATAAGAGAAAAAGCAGAGAAACTATAACTGTGATTAAGAATTAAAAGATGAATATTTGTGGATATAACATATTTTAAGACTCAAGCTTGAAATATTAAGCTATTTCATCTGAATTGTTCTCATTGCTTCATTCAAAAATTTCAAACACTGTAAATTGCTTTCCTAGTCACAGAATGTTGTGCTAAGACAAAAGAAGAAATAGAGTTGCAAAAGAGCTTCAGCCAACTCCAACCAACAGCAACAGCCTCAAAATTCAAGTTTCATCATACAGTATGGCACCATCTAATTCAATACCACAGATCCCACTTCCAATCTTGATGCCTTGATTTTCTTCTATTTATATAGACTGTCAGTCTATTCGGTACTAAAGGAATTTCTTGAAGCCCAAGAGCTGAAAATTAAGTATCATTTACTTTCTAAATTAAAATCTTGGCCTGAGGATTTAGTGCAGTGGTAGAGAACTTGCCTGGCAAGCACAAGACCCTTTGTGCAATCCCCAGCACAAAAAAAAAAAAAAAAAAAAAAAAAAAAAAAAAAAAAAAAAAAAAAAAAAAAAAAAAAAAAAAAAAAAACCTCTATTTTCCTACTGGAAAATATAGACATAAAAATATGCTCTCCATTCCAGACTCCCCAAAACAATACAAGTTATAGTTGTCTTCATGGAAAATACATTTGAATCATTTGTAGGCAAATTTTCCTCTTTTTCTCCATTTTATGATTAAAAACAATAACTAAAATCTTAATCAGCTTGGTGATACATATATGTATTTATAATATAAATTAGTGGATGGTAAGGAGGGGAAGAAGTAAAAAAGATTAAGGCTCAATATGTATATGTACCAATGGCCCCAAACCAGATGAATGTATTCATTAGGTATTGCAAACATGTACTAAAAAATCCAAAAATATGTAAAGGCTTTCACACTACATTTTAGATGTCTACCCTTCAAATTCCATGAATTCAAGTTAAGATCAGAATATTTATGATTAAAATTTTTCAATTTTTCGAGTCCAAAACAGAAAATATGTTCAAAAACAAATGCTAAAATGGTCCTTCTTTTATATTTACATTTCAGTAAGCATATAGATTTTTAAATAATAAAATAGCAAAATTTTATAATGTAAGTTTTAAATAAGAAATTGAATGTATTGAAATCTTACATTAATTTTACTAATATCTTTTTAGAATAGTCAGTTCAGATTTGGTTTTCTAATCCATTCATCCAAAGGTTTGATTATGTGAGAAAGCAGTTGACTGTTTTAATGTAGCAATTTGAAATTATACATATAACTATAAATTCAACAACACAATCATTTGTGGGGTAATTATAATAATTTTATAAAACATAACAACTTTGCACTACATTATGTAAATAATTAAAATCCTCATTTGTAAAATTTACTATGCTTTGTGATCATGACAGTTTGACATGGACGTTGTCATTATTTTTAATAGCTAAAATTATTCCACTTATAACTCCCATCTATTTTCATTGCAAACATCTTTATCACAGAAAATGTTCAGATATAAATATTTAAATTGTCAATCAGGTGATACATTTTCAAACATTTTAATCTTACCAATGTAGCTTCAATCAACCCTGGCAAATTTATTTATTTGTTAGATACAATTTATCAGGCATTTCTATTTTAGTTATGAAAGTAGTGCTACAGTAAGAACTTAGTTATTTCTCTCTTAAATTCTCTGCCCATTGTTCTAATTAATTTTTCTCATGACTTATTTCCTTTTTCATCATTCAAGAAAATTTTCTATGCTCCTGGGTTTCTTTTAAATTGTGTAAAAGCTAATACTGTGAATTTCTCATCAAGACCAACCGGGTTTCTTCTATCATCATTCAATTTAATAACATCAAAGACTTTTTCTGATACAAATACTACAGCTCCAGACTATGAATGAGACTTTCCTTCCCATAATCAACGCAGCTTTATAAATATTACTATGTTGCTCTCTGTGCAACCCATACTTCTGTTTTTTGTGTAGACAGAGTAATTAAGCATTTTTATTTCCTACTAGTTGTTTTAGTTAAATATAGGTTATAATTTTTGCAACTAATTGTCATAAATACTTTATTTTTATTGACATTTGAAAAAAAGAATACATTATTACATGACAGTAATATTTTCATAAAACACAATCTGTAAATAATCTGTGGAACTAAGCAATGTAATCATGACCACAAGTAAATCAATGTGCTTCAATTTAACCAATGATGTTAATTCATTGTAAGATCAGTTATTCTCATATCTCTTTCATTTCCTCTTCTACTGGTATCTTACTTTGTATGATGAGAGATCAGCAATTTTTATTCTCAATAAAGGGCTACATGCAGTAAGCATTTCAAGCTTTATGGGCCACACATGGTCTTTGTCATATATTCTTTTGTTTGTTTGTTTGTTTTGTAATAACCCTTTAAAATGATGTTATTGTGATGTACTAATTGTATTCATTTTTGGGAACTGGTCCAAACACATATTATATTTTAAGCATGTTTATGTCCTTTGTGCCTCCCTGTTCTCCATATCTCCCCATCGCACATCTCCGCAAAGCCTACCTCTGTTTCCTATAGTTCCTTTTTTATTTTTCACTTTAAATCATCTATTTTGGGTTTCTCAAACAAGAGAAGCCATGAACTAGCCTTCTGTGTCTGATGTATTTCACTTAGCATTATGGTCTCAAAATACATCTATTTTTCTGTGAATCAAACTTCTTTATGGCTGAGTAGTACTCCACTGTGTACTGGATTTTCTTTACCCAGTTATATGTTGAGGGCACAGAAGACATCCCCAAAATTTACCTATTATGAATTTTGCAACATAAAAAGTTTGAAATCCTAGTGTCAAAACTTTTACTTCTCCACAGGTATTAAGAAGCAATAAGAAAAAGAAATCAATGTTCATGTTTATTATGACAGCAAGCCCCTGCCATAATACCAAAAATAAAAACGTGTTTCCAACATACTCTTTTAATGTAAATGTGTTTGAATATAAATATTCTGAATAATATTTGTTTTGCATTTGGGTCAAATATTGTTTGTTACATTTAAATAGTTTCCTTTCATTCCTATTAGAAATGGCTGATGATTTTCATCAAATTCCCTATAGTATCCAGTGATTATGGATCCTCTATAATAATAATTAATGTAGATATTTTTCCAAGTTTGAACCATCCTTGAATTCTCTGAATAAATCTTATCTGTTACAGCACATTATTTAGCATACTTTCCTTACTGATATTTTAGTTATATATTTTGCATTTCTAATTTCAACAAATTTTCCTAATGTTTTAATGTTAACTAGGTACAATTCATAATCTTGAAGATAAAATTCAAAACCTCACCTATCTGATATTGCCTAGCTCAATAAACTTATTATACGTTTATTCAGGAAATCTGCTTTAACTCAGGCATGTCAAACTTGTGGGTCACGTGTGGCCCTACAAATCATAAACTTTTAACATTATCACATGTTCTATTTTTTGTTTGTTTGCTTCTATGTCCATAGACCATTTCAAAATTCATTTTACATTTTGAGAGCGGGTCTCACTTAATCACTAAGTTTGAGGCTGGGCCTGAATTTGAGAGCCTTCTGCTTTAGCATCCCAGGATGTATAATGTGTTTTTTAAGGATACTTTTTTACATTTAATCGTGCATCACACACAGTCGATCTAAGTGAAACCTGCTTGTGTGAGATATTGCACGTGCTTGTGCGACTTGGTGAGCAAAACACAGTGATACTGCTAATAGTATTTCAACCTGCCTACACATGTGTATCTCTAAAGATGGAAATGTATTAAGCAGACAGATAAATTTACTTATTTACTTGTTAACCTTGGGTTTTTTATTTGAATGTTACAATGAAATACATAAAGAGAAGTTTATCATATATGGTATATAAACTATATTATATATTTTACATGAAACCCAAGACTATTCCTCTTCCCCAGGTACAGTCCAGGCAGGCCAAATCACTGGAAACCAATGCTTTAACGAGACTGAAAAAGATACACATACACTGTATTCTCCCAAATCTAAGCCTATATTTAGGCTGTTATCTCCATAAGGAATGATATTTCGCTTGCTCTCTCTCTCCCTTCCTCCTCCCTCCCTCTTTCTGTAGCTCTAACCATATCTCAAAAATCTCACAAAATCTTCTGAGAAACTATTGTTATGTTTTTAACAAAGAAAACTATTCAATTCTAGGGAAAGTGTCACCATGAGAGAATAGATTGAAATATTTTCTGAGCTTACACACAAAAAGGCAAAATTTGTGCCCTCATAAGAAATAGGCAAGTCTTCATAATATATAATATTAATAATTTTAATATTGATGATAAGACTACATCGAAGGTAGCTCTGAATGTTGCATAACAAATATTAAAAGGAAGAGTTGAAATGAGTTAATATTTATTTGAAAATAAAAAAAAATAACAAAACTGCATGCTAGAATAAAATCTCCTGCCCCCCCAAAAAAACCAAAAAAATCTAAAGAACACAATAAAATCTGGAAACCATTAACAAAAAATTATACTATATATTATCTAATAAAAATTACCTTGCATGAATATGAGGAAGAAGATTTGATACATAACTTGAAGAAAAATAAATCAGTATGAAGTGATCCAGAAATCCCATACATTATGAAGTAAAAAAGAAGTAAAACTAGAAAATAAAGATATAAAATAGCTCCTAAAAATAAGAGGGTAGGAAAAAATGTGAGCAGGAATATAGATAAATAGAAAATATAAAAGCAACCCAAATTACACCTCTCAAAAGAATATAAAGTCAAAACTTAATAAAATATACAGATAGAATTAATGCTAGCATAGACACCGCAAAAGAAAAGATACAGAATTTAAAGTTGTAGCAGTAGACTCTATTTATTATGACATAAAGTTGAAAAATAAAGAAACTGAAATCAATGGCCAGTACAACAGTATCAGATAGCCTAACATGTGAGTAATTGGAGTCCCAGGAGGAGATGAGAGGGAGAAAAAGCTTTGAATAAATGTAATTGCCAAATTATTTTTTAATCATTGGCAATTATAGATCCATTGATTCAAGAAGCTCAGAAGTCATCAAGAAGAATAAATATAGAACGACATTATGGCAAAGCATAATATCAGAACTGAATTACTGAGTAAACTCTGATAAAAGAAACTATAAGCAGAGAAAATATAATGTATTTTCAGTACAATAAAGCTAAGAAGGACATCAAACATACTTTCAGAAACAAAGCAAATCAGAACATCATGCAGAACTTTTTGAAAACAATGAATTAAATTGAAGGTCAATTTAGGATTCTTTAACCAGTGAACATATCTTTCCAAGTTAAAGGAAGTGAAAAACTTTCTTACTCAAAGAAAGATGAAATAGTTTGTTATTAGTAATACATACTACAAGAAATATCAACGATGTTCTCTAGTGGAAATAAAAAATGAAACTAGAAGAAATGTTGTATCTATACAAATGAACAAAAATATTGAATATTATAAATCCATGGATAAATATAAAAGATGCTTTTCCTTCTTTTTAGCTTCTTTAAATACAAGTCACAATCTGAAGCCAAAGGAAAAACTGTGTATTAGGAGGTTCATTGTTATATAAGAGTAAAATGTATGAAAATGGTCATATAAAAATAGCACAATGCAATTCAGTGTGTACACTACTGTATTTTTTTTCTTTTATGTGATCTAACAATATTTGAGGCTAGAATATGAAATGTATATATACGTATACATATATATGTGTGTGTGTGCATGCGTGTGTATAGTAATAGTATGAAAGCCAGTAAATACTAATACAAAAATTCATAGGTTATTAATAACTACTGGAAGTAAAACAGAACCCTAAAATAATCCAAAAAAGGCAAAACTCAAAAACATTTACCACAACGGTAGATTTAATCTTAACCATGTTGAGAATTACATTAATTATATATAGCATGAGCATTTAATTATGTCTAGATTGTCAAAGTAGAAAAAGCAAAAATCAGCAACTGCATACTGTGTGTATGAAACATCACATTTACATAAAGACAGTGTTTAAAGGAAAAGGGTAGAAAAGTAGCGTACTGATACTAATAAAAAGGAACTAAAGTAAATATTAACATAAAAGTAGAATTCAAAGCAAGAAATATTAACAAGAATAAAGCAGGGCATATTATAATGCTAATGGGGTGGTTCACTGCATAATAATCCCACATGTCTATGTAGCCAAAACCAAGCTGTAACACAAGTTAGTAGAGTCATTAGGAGAAATATATAAATTCACAATTATAGTTTTCTTTATATGTGATTAAATTTTCTACTTAGACAACTAGAAAAATATTCAACGCAGTTTAAGGAAAAAGAAGTTACTGATAAAGTTGAGAGACTATATCAAATATAAAGCAGAAAAAACAGTTAAGAAATACAATAAAACCAAAGCTTGTTCTATAATCAGAATAATAAAGTTGACAAAAAACTCTATTAAGCTTGATGAGGAAACAAAAAAGAAAGCAATAATAAAGTTTAGGAAAAAGAGCAAAACTAAAGCATGCGCCATAGAACAATAGAACAAGACTATTAACAACCTATCTTACCCATGACATTAATGCAGCACATAGAATCAATAATAAAACATTAGTAACAATTCAAAAATAGGCAAAGAGCTTAAATACGTGTTTCGCCAAAGAAGACAGGCCAACAGATGAATATGACGCATTATTGCTGAGAAGAAATGCATTCATATTAATTTTTATTAATATTAATTGTTACAACACGCAAGCCTGTACGTTGCGGTGACCTCCAAGGTTTGGCCTGAGTGCTTCTAATTTCTACAAAGAGGTGCGTGTTTCTGAACAGTGACTGTTGTTAGCCTCCTGAGTTTTTCAAAATGTATTCCTTTCCACAAAACCAGCATGGTGTATTTCTTAATATTGTCTTAGAATCTATTTCATGCAGTTAAAGGAAATAAAAATGCATAACAAATCTTGCTTCATTTTATAATAATTTGAAGTAAGTAATGATTGGTTTACATTTCCTGAATTTTCCAAGTGTGAGATATATCGGACAAACTCCACCAGAACATGATCTAACAAAATTATCACAGCATCACTATCACACTGACATTAAACATTAGTAGGGAAGTGTACATGGCATCGTACCAATACATTTGACAATTTTGCAAAGTGGAAAAATGCCTAAAAAGACATAAATGGCCAATGTCTATTCATCAAGAAAAATATAACCTGAAAAATTCTGTTCTTATAAAGAAATTGAATTAACGATTAAAACATATTTCACAAATCAACATCAGGGCAAGTTACCATCACTGGTGAATTTTACTGAAATTTACTAATAAAATAATACCTGTTTAGCAAAAGCCTTTTTTCCTGAAAATATAAGAGAAGGAAGAAATTCTCAAATTGATTTATACAGTCAGCATTATGCAATGATGAAATAACAATATTATAAATAACTAAAAACCTCCCTGGCTCTTAATTATAAGTGTAAAATTATTTGCATGTAGAAAGCATAAGGTATCATGAAAGTAAGGTTAGTTTAATATTTGGAAATAGTGAATTTAATTTGTCATATTAGCTGAGTGAAAATTTAAAACTACAAGTATATCTAAAAAAAGAGGAAATTTAAAAATGTATTTATTTTATTGGAAATTTGTGACATATTCACTACATTTAAAATTTTTCACTACATTGTTCTGGGGCAATGTCTCTGCAGGAGGTTGAGCCCAGTAAGTCAGCAATTAGTAGAAACTGGAGGTTCAGTATGTCTAGCACAATTACAGTGCTGAAGACACCATGCTCACAATCAATTATGTCCCTGCGCTCACTGTGACTGTATTGTTCTCATCACTACAGTTTTCAGCTGTTCACCCCGCTTCCAGTCTAATTCGAAAGTGTGAAGCTATTGCTTTTTACAAACTATCAATTACATTTGTTATCAGAAAAATGCTGATGTTGATTAAATTAATGAGAAATGGAATCATGGTGAAGTGAATGAAATGTATTACAATCAAGTCAATTATTATATGGTTCATTTTTTAGACACAGATTTCAGTTTTATATAATTAAGTTTATAGAGTACAGCTGATGTCCCCTTTCAACGAGAATAAGGGAAAAATGTAGTCATCAGCACTTACAGATACTAATTTGGTGATTGTCATAAAGTCACAAACCGTGTCCCCAGAACAGTAAAGTTTATGACACAGAAATGGACTTGATATCAGTAACTTGTATCAGACCTTGGCTAAAAAATTATATGAAATAGAAAAGTATTAAATGCAGTATCCTCAGATGTGACATTTTATTTTGTTGTACAAAACATGGACTAACAATGTTAATATTAAATTTGCATGGGACACAATAATTTCATTTTCTGGCCTTGCACTTTAACAAGAAACAATAAATAAATCCTCTAATATAAAGCACATGCCTTTGTATTTTTTCCTATGGATGCGCCAATGAAATTAAAACATTATATTATTTTCTGTGATATGTACAAAATTGAAATAAACCCCTTTTATTTATTCTGATAATGTCATCTCAAACACTTTCTAACCATTGCTGATAAACAGGAGTTTTAAAATGAAGATTTAATCACAGCTTATTCCTCCATCAAATTTTCAACAAAATTTCTCATGAATTGGTGTCAGACTTTGTCAAATGCTTTTTCTGCATCTATTGAGATGATCATGTGATTTTAGTCCTTGACTCTGTTGATATGATGTATTTTGTTTATTGATTTACATATGTTGCACCTCCCCTGCATCCCTGGGATGAATCCTACTTGGTCAGAGTGTATAATCTTTTTGATGATTTACTGCATTCTGTTTGCCAGTATTTTGATTTTTGCATCTATGTTCACTAAGGAAATTGGCCTGTCGTTCTTTTTTGTTTGCTTCCTCCTTTGGTTTTGGTAATGCTTGCTTCCAGGAATTACTTCAGGAATATTACTTCCCTTTCAATTTCATTAAAGCATTTGAAAAATAGTGGTATTAGATATTCTCTAAATTTCTTAGAGAATTCAGCAGTGAATCTGTCAAGGCCTGGGCTTTTCTTTGTTGGTAGGTTTTTACTCACCTCTTCGGTTTCGCTGGCTGATATTGGATTATTTAGAATTTTTATATCATTTTTATTCAGCTTTAATAGTTAGTATGCATCTAGGAATCTGTCCATTTCTTCAGTGTTTTCCATCTTATTGGAGTATAGGTTCTTAAAGTAGGTATTGATGATCTGGATTTCTGCAGGGTCTGTCATGATTTCACTCTTTTCATTTTTACTTGCATGGATTTGAGTCTTCTCTTTCCTTTTTTTTATTATAAGATTGGCTAGAGTTTTGTCAATTTAGTCTTTCAAAGAACTAACTCTGATTCGTTGAGTCTTTGTTATTGTTTTCTTAGTCTCAATTGCATTAATATCAGCTCTGATCTTTATAATTTCTTCCCTGTGTGAGCTTTGGGCTTGACTTGTTCTTTTTTCTAAAAGTTTGAGGTTCAGCATCAGGTTGTTTCTTTGGGCTCACTGTTTTCCTGATGTGGGAATTTAGTGCTCTGAATTTCCCTCATAGCCTTGCTTTCATTGAGTCCCATAAGTTCCAGTATGTTGTATTGGCATTATCATTTAACTTTAAAGACTGCCTACTTTCTTCTTTAATTTCATCTTTGACCATTGGTTGTTCAGGAGGGTGCTGTTTAATTTCCATGTGTTTATGTAGTTTTTATGGTTTCTTTTGACATTGATTTCCAGTTTCATTGTACTGATAATATGCATGGAATAATTTGAATTCCTTTGCATTTGTTTAAGCATGTTCTGTGAAATAGTATGCGGCCTATTTTGGAGAACGTCCTGTGTGCAGCTGAGAAGAATGTGTATTCTAATGCTGTGGTGGGGAACACTCTGTAGATATTTACTAATTCCATTTGTTCACAGGTTTGGTCCAGTTCCGATATTCCTTTGTGTTTTTTTTTTTTTTTTTGGTTTGTTTGTTTGTTTGTTTGTTCTTTTGAAGTAGATCTGTCTGTGAGACTGGGGTATTGAGCTTCCCTGTTACAATTGTGTTAGTGCTTATGTGATTTTTTTTTAATGTCTTTTACTATTTATGTAGTTGAGTGTGCTTTTAGAATGAATTTGGAAGTGTTCTCTACCACTCTATTTTGTAAAAGAGTTTATGAATATATGTTTTTTAACTAATACATATATATTATATATACGTAAATGCTACTTTGAGTTATGGCTGTTCTTTCAGATTTGCTTTATAGTCTTTGTTTATGACTGAATAAAACATGTTAAAATCACAAGTAGTTCCTAGCCCACAACATTTTTGAGGACCAAATGAAATTGAAAATGTTAAAGCCTATGCCATTTTCCTTTAGCTGTAGCTATGGTCACAGTCTCCAAGGTTTCTAGGAATCCTCAGATTGCTATCCGAATTAGGAGTTCCATGAATTAGTTAGCCAAAGCAAGTAAGATGCTATAGGTGACTAAAAGTTTATAATAGTGTTTAGGATCCAGGAAAAATAATTCTGAGACAAGAAATGAAAAAAAGATGAAGATTGAGTCAAATGGTAATTAAAAGTTGGATAAAGCACAATGTGGGAGAACCACTCAGGCCATCCCTATGTTCTGATTATCTTTCAGAAAGAGTTTGTATTATCATAGATTGTGGATAAGTCTTCAAGTATTAATTTCTATTCTGTACTCTTTAAATGTCAATTTGAAAGAGAATGGAATTAGGAAAAAAATGAATGACCAGTTACAATTGATCATCACACAGTCAAGTTCTGACCATGTGGTGGACAACAGTCATCAAATGCAGTAGATAGACAGACAGACATGGAGATAGGAATAGAAAATGTAACTCTGTTTCAAAGGAGCTTATCTTTCTAAAATATCTTAAATTATGAATTAAATTTCTTTGTATTATTTGTGAAGGGGTTATAGTACTTTGTGTCTTTTAGAGGTTTCACTTTTTTCCTAATTTGGTGACATTAACTTGTTCTTCCTACTTGCTTTAAATTTTTTATTAGTTCATGAAAAATTCTAAATACCATTAGTCATTGTCATAGGTACTTTTCTCATTGCTGGGACAATATACCCAACACACACAAGTTAGGGGAGGAAAGGCTTATTTATCTCACAGTTTGTAGAGGTGGCCTGACAGAAGGACATGGCAGAGGAGAAACAGCCCATGGTGTGGCAGGCAGGGGGGAACAGCAGCAAAAGCAATAGGGAGCAAGCTGCAGAAGCAGCAGCAAAGCAAGCCTCCCTTTCCCTTTTATCCCATCCAAAGGCTACAAGTCTTTCGGCGGTGCCCCCCACATCCAGGGTGGACCTTTCATTACCTATATTCAGAACTATGCTGATTCCACATACCGTACTTCAGTCAGCTTTAAAAAGCCCCACGTATGAGGGCATGAGGCTTTGATGGGACCTCTAGATACAAGGTATAACAATCTGAAGCAAAGGCCAACTTAATTCACAATGAAATATCTCTATATACCTACTAGAATAACTATAAATAAAAGGTAAGAAAATAACAAATGTTGCTAGAATATGGATCAACGGAGGCTCCTGTAACATTTTTCATACATAGGAATATAAAATAACCACTGTGGAAAACCATTCCATAGTTTCCTGTAAAGTTATGCACAAATACACCACCCAGCAGAGAAATTTCTCTATTGTTAATCTCCTATTTTGGTAGTAATGTTAATAATTTATATACAGAAGATAAATTAAAATATATACCTACACAAAGTCTATAGATGAATAATATCACATTATTCTTAATAGTCAGGAACTAAAAATAAGAATTGAAAATAAAGCCAAATATCTATCATTTGATAAATGAACAAATAAAATGAAATAATATATTTAGATACTACTTAATTAGACAAAATCAAACCACAGAACTACAAAGGCATTCTGCCAAGTGAAAGAAGCCAGTTGCAAATTCCTATGTAAAGTGTGATTTTCTTTACATAAAATGTTTGGAAAATTCACATTTAATATGATACAAACCAAACCAGTGTTTGGCTCTGTGTAGGGGGAAGCCAGAGTAGAAATTCACTGTAATCAATTTCAAGGAGATGTTTGAGGTTAATTTTGGTTTGCTTGACAGGCTACTTTATACATCTACTAAGGGCCATTTATTTCTATACTTAATTTTGATTAATTTTAGGGTATGTAAAATTTACTTCAATAAAAATTTTTAAAAATTAAAATGTTGCTTTAAATTCTCGTGCTGAATTTTATCCCATTGTTTTTATATTAAATGATGGGGCTCTTAGCTTGAACTGGATTCTGAAATACGAAAAGGAGAATTTTTTTTCCTAACCACCAACCACGAAACCATTGCTTACTGGTAGCTGACCCATATATTGATGGTACACATTCTGGGGTGGAACCCATTTGTATATTTTGCTCCCTAAATCTCAGGGTCGATCCCAGGAGTGTGACTTCTAATGTCTATTGCATGGAACCTTAGCTGCCCTATTTCCTTCGCAGCCATAGAGGTTTTGAATTTTGGAAGGGCAGAGTGCTTTACAGCTGAAATACTTTGACTTACCTTCTACTCTTTTATGTGGCCTACAAATTCCTAAATATGTATAGCATTAGAGAGGACAGTATATTTGACTTTCACAGTGAATGGTATTTCAGAAAATTAAGCTTTTCTAGGTGATATCAATTGGCAATTTCATCAATCTAGTGAAGGGAATTTAAATGAGGGACATCATCACTGCAAAAGCAGTCCAATCTCCTATATGAAAATATTTTAACATTATTTACCTCTAAGTAGTTAATAAACATATTTTTTCATAAATGCTTATGTGTAATGAAAACAGGTTTGTTATCCTTTATAATCTACAAATTAATTAAAGAATGAAGAACGTTACTTAGCTCAATCACCTTTCATCATCTTAATGGTCCTATCTGATAATACACACTTGTTATAATGAGCCTGACACTTGTCTGTTTCAAGTTGCTACCTGGGGACATGGTGTGATGATGGCTTAAATTAGATGATTTGCCATATGACATCTTGAAGAGGCCTTCTGTCTCAGTTTCCAGGTAGAAAAATTTTGACAAGAAAGATCAAAAGCGACAAAGTATAACATTTGATGAGTGCCATCCACACGGTGTCAACCCTAGATTGTGTCACAGTATACTTGTAAGGGATCGTTCACTCTTTTTTCAGTTACTAGCCCATTCACTTACTAGCCCACATTTTACAGCTACAGGTTAACCATACTGGAAGGCTTTTGCACAATCTGTAATAAACATACAAAACTTTCAGAATGTTGATAACAGTACATTGAATTAGCAAGGTCTATTTATTTCTTTCATATTCTTGTTTTATCTTACTTCCAATTACCATTTGATTTAATCTGCCATCATTCATTTAGTACTTGCCTCTGAATTATTTTTTCTGGGTTCTAAATACTGTCATAAACTTTTGATAATGCACGTTTTCTTACTCTGCCTCGGCTAACAAATTTATGACAGCTTTGAATTGAACAGCAATGTGAGAATTTGATGAAATCCCTAGAGATTATGGCTGTAGTTGAGGCTTAGAAATGTGGCATATTCTTTACTGTGTTTTATTTCATTTGCTCTTTAACAATATTGTGACATTGCTAGGATACATGATTTTAATATATTTTAACCTGTCATGCAGGCAAAGATTGTAAAACCCATCTGAAAGCCCAGTCATAGCTCAAAGTGGCTTTATTTGAAGAAGCATGGAAGTAGATTATGAGATCTCAATAAAAATCTACTCATTCTTGGGAAATAAAACGAGTTTAGAAATGCATAGTGTATTGTTTTGATAGTCTGTGTACATCATTATGTCAGATGAAATTTATTATATCAGGTTTTTCAACCTGTAGTTCACATTGATCCACACCAGCACAGACACTTGCAGGAGCTGAAGAAACTCAAACTATTTGAGGAAAAACTTTTCATTACTATATTCTCTGTGAATCTCTATAAGCTTTGCCCATGTATAAATGTGTGGCATCATCCAAGGAAACTATTTTACAGAAAAACACTTGAATTAGAATTTCAGAGATGTAATTTATTGGCTTTATGAAAGTTTCCTATTATTGGTGCCTATTTTAAAATCTGGTTTAAAGATGCTTCAGAGAGCAAAATTTTAAAATTCTGCTCATGACAGATATTTCATGTTTGGGATTAGGAAAGAAATGGGAAAAGTGACAACCTGATTTCAGACTGTGAGAAATACTTGCAAGTCTCTTATCTTTAGACCTCCAGGCCTTGGTGGTACAAGAAGTCCTCTAGGGGGTAATAGGAATCAGCGTCAGATTCTTTATCTGTAATTCACTGCAAGAAAGGTCCCGTACATATCTCTATATTATCAATGTGGAAAACAATTTAAAGTCAGAAAAATTCTTTGAAACTAGACTTTAGCATGATATTTTAAAATATCAATTATCTTTGTATTAAAAGTAATTATTGTCTATCTAAATTATATGACAAGCAGGGAAATAATTACAATAAATATAAAGGAAAATACTTAAAATAGTTATGTCAACTGAGTAAGAAAATTGGAAGATTAACGATTAAATGAATTGGCAAATGAGAGAAACAACAGCAGCAAAGAAATTATGGTAGGCATATAATAAAATAAAATTCAGAAAAAAAATAGGTAATAAAAATTTTAAAGTATATTCTAGCAGAGTGGTATGAGGTTATTTTTAATTAATTAAATGTGAAGTTATTAGAAATCAATTTCTGTATTTTGCCAGGATGTGGTAAGAGGAGTAATGTCACACTGTGTTGGTAGGAGTGTAAAATATCCCTTGAAATACCCAGCAGTAAGTTAAAAGAATGTTACACACCAGCCTATTTCACGCTGCATAGTAATTCAGCTTGAATTTAGGTGTCCAAGAAAATCAAGATTTGACCAAAACACTGAAGATATTAGTTACACTATATATACATGTTCAAAGGTTAAAAATAGAAAATAATAAATCCTGCTGGAAGGTTGACATTTTGGTAGAATATCTTAAAAGGTGGAAAAATATTTAGTATAGAGTTGAATAACCGATCTAGGATGTATTATTCTATATAATCCCATTTATCTATAGGAAAGCATGTATTTGTGCTATGTTCATGTTGTTAAATATACCTGAATCTCTTTATAATAATCAGCATGTATCTTCAAATACGTTCAGTTTAACACTCTTAAATAGAAAATTAAAGAATAAGTAAATTTCAACATAATTCCAAAACAAAGCAAACAATCTTCCTTGGGCATAAGCATTCTTATAATTTGTTTCTTTTATAGCTTTTTAAAAATGTATTGTATAAATGTTATAAATTTGTTCTCCAACATACTTTCCATTTTTATTACAAATACTCAATTTCCTAAATCTATTTCTTATTGTAATTAATTAGTATTAACCATTTCCCCTCAACATCTGTCCTGTTATTAGGAGTTCTAATAGGATACAAATTTACACAGGGTGATTACACATGGTCTACTTGTGATCTGCACTTACTAATAAAATTTGAAATATTAGAAATCAACTCTTAATTCACAAAAAGTTTTGTTCTTCATTAAGCATACACGAATTTCTATTACCTCTACTTATATATTCGCCAAATACTCTAAATATTATTGAGTGAAAATTAAGGATATCATTTTTCTGAAATTTTGAAATATTAATTTTAACTATGTAAAGTACAGTGGTGCCTCAGTTCACGAACCTAATTTGTTCCATGATTCTGGGGAAGACGGCTCCATACCGTTCATCACTGGATGCAAATAAACCGAATCATTTATGAACAGAAGCATTTGTGAATCGAGGTATTACTGTCCTCTTCTAATACTACCAGTATTTTACATTCTAAGAAAATTAGAGCTTGTTCTCATTTAATGATTTTTAAGACTGGAAGAAATACATAATATTATGCAGTTCCAAAGTGCCTAAAAAACCACTGTTCATCAAATATTAGTAAATCAAATTTTACTTATATGCTCTAGTGAAAACTGTTATTAAAAATGATTCAAAGATTCATTCTTTTATAATGTAAGAATCTATTTTAGAACAAATAATTATTATTCCCCAATGTATCTTTTATATAAATCAGAAAATTCACCTTGCGGTTTTGTCCTTTTTGTTTTTTTGTCTATTTCTAATTAAGGTTTGTATCAAACTGTTCTCTTCACAAAGAACACTATGTCCCATTGCTTGGATGGCCTAAGAATGAGTTAGTTCAGACTGACTTCCATATGTGGGTGTGTCACAAATGAGCAGAAAGCAGTAATGAAGAAGGTTGAATTTTCTGATAGCATCCTGTTCCCCCAAGTAATTTGCTTTCTGTCTGCACACAGACTAGTACCCATCAGTGCAATCTTTTAATATAACTTGATCCTAATGGTATATTAAAACTTAGATTATTATTTTTAGTTTTATTTTTGCTTCAACTTTTCTTTGTAGCATCAATTCTGTCATCTTCAGTTACAGAGAGTTCACTCATCTTTTTTTTTACTCATATTTTAAAACTTATTTAAATGTTTCAACTTCTTTTAAAAAGTAAGAATTCCTTCAATTCCAAATGAAGTTATAATTCCCTATTTGTTATATATAATGATAAAATTACTTTCCTTGTACATCAGAACTGAAAATGCAATCTGATTTTCCTTTTTAACATTTCTCTCCTCGCTTTCACCTCTTTATGCTGTCTGATTCATCTGAATCAAGTGAAGAGTTCTGTTCTGGGCTCAGATTGCTTTCATTCAAGTCCTTGCCTCTTATTCCAAGTCATTAACTGGATCCTCAAATACTTTACATATAATTAGGGTAGAAAATGGCACTTAATCACACATTTGATGGTTCATTAAAATGTACTCAATCATCCATTTACTAAATGTACATTCAATGCCTACTGTGTTCATTTGTTTCTTTGGCTTTGGGGGGTTTGTTCTTTTGAGACACTGTCTCACCATGTAATTCAGACTGGCCTTGAAATCACTACGTATCCCAGGATGACCTTCAATTTTTGGCAATCCTCCTGCCTCAGCCTCCTAAGTGCTAGGATTACAGTCATGTGCCAACACACCGGAGATTGATACCTACTTTGTAAAAAGCACCCTCCCAGGTGATGAACAAGACAAAGGAAACCCCCTGCTGTCATTCAGCTTACATCCTAATATATATGTGTGTGTACTGTATATTTATTGCCGGGGGCAGAGGAGAAAAACTCTAAGTGAGAAAAACCCTATAATGTTCAGTGTTCTTATCTTAATGATCATATAAATTTTATATCATGGATCTTTGCCATTACTAGCCTAGGACGCTAACTAGTCTAGGACGCTAACTGGCAGTTAATATGCCATACGAAATTGAACGTCAACTTCCCTTTCTGCTGTAGAATGTTGTGTCTCTAAACAATATTGAACTAGTAGAGTTTGAGATCTGTATTCCAAAAGCAGAGCTGTTTAAAGCATTACCAGAGGTACCCGACTGAACTGTGTCAGGTGTTTGTTTCTCAATAGTGGAGTGGATACTGTTGACTGGTTTTCAGAGGTTAGATTGTGTCTTATCTACAAGTTCAAAGAAATTCAGTACCTTCAGTGAATTAGGAATGCCCTCCGCTGGGGAACTGAATCTTTAAGTATAGATACTGCAAGAAGAGATTTCAACTTAACATTAAAAGGGGTAAGTCCCTGTTTGTTTTAAAGAGCTTGACTGGTAACTGATGAATTTGACAATTACTCTGTAAACCAAATTAGAGGTAAAACCATACACCATAAGATATGTGTCTTTTTGGGCTATTTCACTTGCTTGAGACCTAGTTATTAGACAACAGTCTTTTGAAGGGCATCTTGTTTTTGTCAGCCTGGCTTTCCTATTCTTCTCATGTACACTCTACTACTTCAGCCTGCCTGTATGGCTCTAATTAGGCTTTCTGTTTAGAATATCTCTTCCCTAAGACTGATCAACGCAAGATTCAGACTTTCCTTAGAGATCAATTTCAAAAGTTTAAATTGTTTTGATCTTTGATTCTAATTATCTTCCATATAGTACTCTAATGAGAGTCTGAACTGCTATATTCTAGTAAAAATTTAGACTTAAAGTGATTTTTTTTAAATTTTGCTCTCCACATAATTTCTCAATTCCTAGAAATATAAATTATATTCTGGATTTTAAATTTCTTATAAGTATGCCACAAGTTACTTTAGTTCCAAAGTATAGGAATACCTTAGTTCACGAACATGTTTGTTTTCAAACAACTCAGTTTGCAAACAAAAATCATTGTTAAAAATTTGCTTCTGTTTGCCAAGTCTGCTTTGATTGACAAACACAACCACAGCCGTCTTCCCCACACAAAGACAAAGACAGCCATCTTCCCCAAAATAGTAAAACAAAATAAGTTCACAAACCAAGGTACCACTGTATTGAAAATCAGAACATTGACTTAATTTATTCTCTAGACAGCCACTAATTGATGGATCCTATGTTGCTAGCTCAATTTGACAATCGATTTCTACTTGTGTCAATTTTTAAACTAATAATGTCTCCTGATAAGACCCAAAATCAAAATACAGAAGCTAGTTATTATTGACATCATAATATATGATGGTTTCAGAAATCATACTATTTAAGCTTTAGTTCTCTTGTTTTTTATGAACAAGGTGACCGCACAGACAGTTTACCTAAGCCAGTTCCAGTTTACAACTATGTTTTTTTTTTTTTTTTTTTTGTGGTGCCAGGGATCGAACACAGGCCCTTGTGCTTGCAAGGCAAGCACTCTAATCACTGAGCTAAATCCCCAGCCCCTCCAGTTTACAACTATTGCACTGATTAATTATTATTACTTCTTTTCTCCTAATAAGGAGGTTTGGATGATAAAGACTGTGATGGTCCCAAGGGTGAATATAGACAATAATGGAGGCATTAACATAAAATACCCAGGAGTCATCCATGTCTTACTGAGTTAGTATTTTCCAGGAAAGTTACTTACACATCCTTTAATCAAAGAAGGCAATTGGCAACAACATAAAAAAGGATGAAAGAATGTGAATGTGTACCCCTTTGACTTAGAGAATAAAGTAAAATTAATATTAGAAAAGTAAGGAAAAATGAGAAATTAAATTAGATATTAGAAAACATTTTTCAGTGAAATGAGCATATTAATTCATACCCATCTCTTAGAGCGATGGAGACATCTTATTCTGTCATGCCTAAAACTAGATATTTCTAAATCAGTGCTTAAAGTGAGTGAATCAGTTTTCAATGAGGTCTGATAAATTAAAAACTAATAAGGATTTAGCAATACAGTATTACAAATTAATAATTTTAGTATAATTATGTGTACTTGCGTTTACTAAATGAATTCCTAAAATGTGATAAACATAGGTATTCTTTGTCTTCAAGCTTTAAAACAACATTTTATTAGCTTTCTTTCTTTTTAAATTAGCTTTCTATAAAAGCACTACTCATAGAACATAAAATTTAAGGACAAATTAGCAATATTAAATTAACACTTAAGAAAGAAAGTTCATTTAAAATAACTACATGGTTATATTCTTGTTGAAGGATAAGTTGTTCAGAAAATTTCTCTTAATTATAATTATTTATAAACTTTTCGACACAAGAAAGTAACAATTCCTTAAACATTAATCAATTAGGTTGCATAGTCTCAATTTCAGTTTCTTTGAGCTTGTTGAATTTGTCATACTACCTTGCTTCAAACTACCTATTTTATTGCTCTAGAAACATGTGCCTCCACTTTTCAGTAAGCTAATCCACATCCTCCCTTTAGTGCTCCAATATCAGTCACTCAAGGATATCCTCAAGCCACTTGTTTTCACCATCTAGTTCCCCTCATTACATGGAGCTATCTTTGCATTTATAATTATTTCTCCAGGTTTGACTTTCCACCCAGATTTCAAGCTCGGTAAGAGACACGACCAAGTCTATTTTTGCAAATTTTGTTGCTGCACTTTTTCAAAACTTTTTTTTGACTGTATAGTTAGCATCATAATGTACTTTTATAACCATTGAATGGTCTCTATTACAGTTCAACAATCAAAGATTTCCTGAAAGCTCAAACAAAATGATACATTCCCAACATTTTCTCTCCAGCAAGCTTTGGCCCAACTGCAAACCAGAACAAAGCCTGCATCATTATTTTTCTTTTATACTATAATTTTCTTCATTTGCTCCTCTTCCTATTTTATTCTCTTTCTTCATTCGGAAAAAAAAAATTATTTCTGCTCAAGGATAATGGAAACAATATGAAAGCAATCTAGTTTGAGAAGAGAGGGAAGCATAATTATGGATGAGTTAAAGACTTACTTTCAGCACTTATTAGTTGTGTGACATTGGTTAAGTTTCTTAGCTACTCAAAATCTATACCATATCAAATTGAAACATTTACCTCAGAGTTATAAAAGGAAGAACAAATAACACACTAAATAGTACATCTTAGATATAAGAGCAAAAAGCATAATGGAAATGCCCATCATCAAACAAAATTCTTTTAAAAAATTCTTATTCAGCCATTGATGATTTGATATTAGTATGATAGAATATTGCTTTGTGTCATAGCAAAATAAATATTGCATTTGAAATTATAAATTTGAAAAGGGCAAAGAAAAATGATTTGTAGATCACTACCTACACTATTTACATATTCTCTGCATTGAAAGACAGGCTCAGAAAAAGAAATTTGTCTTATTTTATCATGTAATTTTGAACTGTAAATACCTCTAGATATACAGATAAGATGATTCGTTTCAGTTACTCCATTATTTCTAGTGGACCGCTTTTGAGAAATTCATTTTTACAGAAAACATGTATTATGAGACAACTTTAATTATGGGTCTTGAGTCCTTGTGAACTCTTTTGAAATTTACTTCAGAAACTAAAACTAACAACCTTCAGTTGGCTTTCTTCACTGGTTAGCATTTATACACATTTTTATTTGCTTGCTGCTATATAATAATCAATTAGTTAATGCAAATTCAGTATATAATTTTTCTTTTCATCAAGAAACAATCACCACTTTCATTTCAGTTCAGCCTGGCACCTCAGTTATTATTCTTGTCTACTCTATAGCAAATGTTTTTCAGAACCTACAATCTGAACTTTTGTCTTGATTTTGATTTTTTTTAAGAAAATATGTTTTATATTCCATTTTATCTTCATATATGAATGTATGATTTTAGAAAAACTATACTAGGGCTAAATTAAACTATTTTTTTTGGTTGTGCTAAATCCTTAGAAACAGAAGAAAGGAAGTGAAGGAAACACTGACTAAGCATGCATAGTTTTTAACACACAGACACACATTTTAATAGATATACTCTTAATATGATTCCCTCACACAGGTGCACATATTTAGCAATATATTTTTAATATCATTACCAATATCTTAGTGATTTTTAATGTGCTTTGAACATATTTTAAATGTTAACTCAAGAGTTTAAAATATCTTATGAAGAAAAGTAAAGAGACAACCTTTTCATGGTAAATAGTTCTCTTACTGAGGACATCATTTCTGTTAGTTCTATAATCAGTGTGGACAGAGAAATATTGCTGAATGTGTATAATTCAGAGAGATACACTCTCTATGTAAAAAAGTATCTTGTGAGATCCAAAATCTCAACATTTATTAGACATTTAATGTTTTTTGTTTGTTCGGGATTTCACTTAAAATTATAGGTGAAATACAAAACAATGATCAGCTAATGACTGATTTTTAAAATAGTGGATTTAATTTTTATTCTCCAGATTATAAATAAAATCCTGTATTGCACTTAGCAGTAAATTCCTTAGAAGAAATAAATTTGCATTTTTTAAAGAAATCAATATTGCGAATATAATTTTCATCTAATTTACTTCAGGCAATTACATAAATATGGATAGACATAGAAATGAACAGACAGATATCATGTTCATTATTTACCATAAAATGAGATAGTAAGTTTATTACATTTGTAGGAAGATGCTTGGGTTTGTGACCTTCACTTTTCCTAGCACTAAATATTTACCAAATGTTTATTATATGCCATATTTAGTGCAAGGCATTGAAATGAATATGCATATATCATCACTGATATATATATCCTTTCATAAGGAAAAACAAAGAAGAAACATACCACCATCCTAAGTATGTGAAATCCTTCAATAAGCACTAGATTATTCCAAATTTATAAACACTAATTTAGATTCTTCTCTTCCATTTGGTTTGTTTACTAAACATTAGATATTTCTTTACATAAAAGGACTATTGCTAAGAAAGAAAGAAGGCCAAAATTGTTGATGATGACCACTCTAAAGTGAATCTAGACTCTCCAAATTTAATACAGACCAGAAAAATAGGATTCCTCTCACTGCTGAAGGGACATTATACAAACTCCAGTAGAGATCTGAGTAACTCAATGAGGAAATCACCTGTCCACATCACTATTTTCCCTCACCTACTTCTTATCTATACAGGACGAGCCTCTCTACTAAGTAACGTTTAGGATAATGTATGCATGAGAATGAACTAGGCTTATATTGTCTCAGTCCATTTTAAATTAATGTGGTGTGGAATGGTCAGGAGAGATTCTTCTATCTTTCTGATGGCTGTGCTGTTCAATGAGTTGTATTAAATGATCCCTTTAAGAGACATCTTTCATTCCTGGCGCACAAAAATTGAGTTCTGAATAGTATTGTTTTTATAGTATAGAGTTCAACAGATGGCACCAAATGGCCAGTATGTTAAATGACTTCCTGTGGATGGATGTCCAGATGAGGCTTCCTGTTAGCCTCATTCGCATCTCTTTTCACTGTCACTGTACATTTATTCACCTCAACACTATCATGTGATCATCACTCATGCTTTCCTAGAAGACGTAGCATGCGTACTAAAAAATCTTGTATTTAAGTACGTGTTTAGTAACCGCTGTTCTTTTGCATGTGTGAGCTCAAACAATGGCATACTTTTAAATGATTGTATTTCACCTTAAATTAGAAATACTATTTATATTTTTGAAACTTTTTTTTGAAAAAGAAATTATAAGTTGTAAGGTTTTCTTTATTATCAACTAGATCATTAAGTGACACTCATGTCTTTGAGGTCAGACTGAAACATTATATTCTGGAAGACAGGAAAAAATATTCTTCATACGTGAATGTACTTGAGTCTCTGAAATCATTATTTGTACTCTACATACCTTCACACATCCACAAGACAAAAAATGGTAGATTTATATTAGAAACTGTATTGAAATGTCTTCTCCAAGTGCCCTCAAAGGACTTTCCAGTTGTTTTATTGCTATTCCAGAATACCTTCGTTTCACTGCAATAACTTGGGCTAAGCAAAGTAGACACTTTTTAAATTGAAAAAGATGATGGGGAAATAAATAGGCTATATTCTGCTGTTGTTATTCATGTTAGAGCTTCTAGTAGTAAGTTACTGTCAGGAAGGAGTAATATCTGGGCAGCAGTAATTATATCTACCATATATCTATACCATATATACCTACCATATATCTATAACCATATATCTATAACCTACCATATATCTATAACCAGTAATTCCACATTTACAACTCAAGTACAAGGTCAGTGGGGTAACATACACAGATACTCAGTTTCGATATAAAATACCTAGAAAAAATTAGTAAATAGCATTTTAGTGCCATATTAAGGAAAATAATTTTTACCCTATGTTTCATAATAAGTGAGTTACTTTAAACAAGGAATGCTGATTTAAAATATATTTATATTGTATTAAAGTTAGTATGAATAATCAAAAAGAGTTAAATATTTTTAAATGGCCCACTTATTACCATATCTGAGTTCTGTGTCTCCTTGTCTATTTTCTAGATATTCTTCTCTTCGAAGAAAATGGCTACTGCAGGCTTAGCTTAGGTATGTACCCATATTTCTTACTACAGCTTTTGCCTGTATGAGGATAAAGACTCTAAAAAATGTGCAGACACAACCTGAAGCACATACAGCCAAACATAGACACACATCTTGTCTATAAAACACTCCAGGCACTATCCTTTCAAAAACTCAATCAAATCAATTCTGCTGTCTCGTTACTATGGTTTTGGCTCTAACAGAGGAAGGAATGCAGTGGGAATGGCTGCAGAGGTGCTGGCTATATATTTGAGCGATACACTTTTCATGTTTTGTAACCATCTGTATTTTATAAATGCGGAGAAAGTCTTATATTGTGTTTTTAAATACTGGTTGAATCATTCCACCTTATCTTTGCGGAAAATGTTCCTTTTCTGGGAGGGAATAAAATAACTAAATCTGACTCGAGACATCTGGTAAACTCTTTCCATTTTTTTTCTTTTGGAAGACAAGAAAGACCAGGTCCAATAGTGAAGTAGAGAAAGATTATTCTTGGTGAAGCTGCTTGTTCTTTTCCTAGATCAACCTCCTGATGTTCTCTCAGCCTCAAAAAAGGGAATTGTTCAATGAAGGGAACCGGAAGCAGTGCCAAGAGAGAGAAGAGGGGCACACAGGTCATTTAAGTGCTTAGGAGTAAGGCAGAGGCCCCAGAGAGATCACAAACATACCAGAAACTCCTGCCAAAGAATAACATTAGCAAATACTTCCATATTGCCTATTTCTTGCCAGATAAGAACTCCAGTATTTCAGCCGTTCTACTTACATTAATTTATTTACTATCTATAACTGCTATAGGTTGGGGCTATTGTTTACATCCTCTTTTACAACTCACATGCAGAATAGATAGGAAACAGAATTTGAACACAGGCAAGCTGGCACAAGGGCCCGGAGCTTATGCTGTGTTGCCTGCCACCCAGGGTGGCTTGGCAAATAGCAACAGAAGCATCAATGTGGAGGAGAACATGACCATACAAACACTGTAGCCAGCAAACTTGGAGGCTTCTTTCCTTTTTGAGTGTGGGACCCTATGAGATTGAGAACAGAAACAGGAGGAAAACATATAATTGGACATTCCTGTACCTGCCACAAGGTAAACACCAATTATCCGCTGAATCTATAGTGAACGAAAAATAGTCATTGAGACAGGATGTTGGGATAAGTTCCAAGGTTTCTCCCTCGTCTTTAATTATGTCACTCTGATCAATGAGAACCAACCCTAAATATCAGATCCTCAGAGAATCACAGGCCTACATGTATGGAGACAGGATATAGGGTACAGAAGAGACAAACTCCCAGGAGTCTTTTCTATTTTCATCCGCTAATATTTCTCTTATATGCTGCAATGCACAACTCTGTAGACCTTTCCTTGGGATCACTGTCTTTCCAATAACTTAATATTATTGGTTCTAAGAATCACCAGGATGCTGTGCCATCATGCCCTGCTCTGGGAGATGAGAACAAATTCAAGTACAAGATAAACAAAATCTTACCTTTACACTATTTCTTTTTTTGGATAAATATAGACTTGGAAGAAAGGAGCAGGAGGGAGGGAGAGACAGAAAGAGAATAGGGAAGGGAGAAGAAAAAGTAAAAAAACTGATCAAACATTTCACTGCTGCTGAGGTTCTGTGAATAAATTTCTGATAGAAAGTAATGGAAAATTAAAAGATGGTTTTATGCTGGGTGACTTAAGAAAGGCTTTCTGCAGAAGTAATATCAAACTTGAGCCTTGATTTTCAGAGACATCTAATAACCTTGAAGGAGAAATTTCCAAGAAGCAACAGCACATACAAAAATTCTTTTATTCTGATTAGTGTTTTCAAATTCCCTAAACAACATCATTAAAAAGACTCTTGCTCTGGTGGGAAATTTTAGACTAATGAGTCCAGTCTTCCAAAAAAGTACCCCAGAAACTGGCTTCCCCAGCATCCATGTGTCCAGACAGAAGCAGGTGATGAAGGCTCTCCCAACTCCACGCACACCCAGGAGATCTGGGCTCAGAAACGTGGAAGCTCAGGAAACCTGCTGTGCATGTCGTCTTTCCTGTGGGCCTGCACTATCCACTTGTGGGGTCAGCATCAGTGTGTCAGGTGAAGTTGCTATAAAAGTTACATCAAGAGAAATGAACAGATGCCTCACAGAGGAAGAAGTACAAATGGCCAACAGATATATGAAAAAAATGTTCAGCAGCCTTGGCCATTAGAGAAACGCAAATTAAAAGAAAGCTAAGATTCTATCTTGCAACAGAAAGAATGACAATCATCAAGTCAAAAAATAACAAACGATGGTGAGGCTGTGGTGAAAAAGGAAACCCTCTTACATCATTGGTGGGAATGTAAACTAGTACTACCATTGTAGAAATCAATATGGAGATTCCTCAAAGAATTAAAATTAGAAATTCAATATAACACAGCTATTCCCCTTCTAGTACCTTCCCCAAAGAGCTTAAAACATCACACTACAGAGACACCTGTATACCAAAGTTTATAGCAGCACAATTCACAGTAGCTAAACCCTGGATGAAGTCTGTACACTCATCAACAGAGGACTGGATAAAGAAAATGTATCAATACATAATAGAATACTACTCGGCTATAAAGAAGAAATCTGAGACTTGTAGGAAAATGGATGCACTCAGAAAATATAATTTTAGTGAAATAAATCAGATACACAGGGTTAAAAACCATATGGTATCTCTCATTTCAGTAAGGCAAAGTAAAAACAAAAAGACATAGTAAAGGATGGATCGAAGTAGATGGGGGGATATATCTCTTCTATTTCCCACCCATGCTTCATATATGAACATATTATAGAAACACCTAAATGTCTTTTGTACTGGTCTCGTTCAGCATCATCTTCCCTTAAATTTTAGCTTTTATCCATGTTTTCATGGTTGGTGGACAGAAAAGAAGTTTATAACCTTTCACTTCTATTGGATACACCCTAAGTGACTGAGATCTCTCTTAGTAGAATGAGTATTCCCCCATGTGAGCCTCTGAATAAAAATGTACCTGTACACCATCTAAACAGTCAACTGTGAGTAAAAACAAAACTTATTTTAACTCTTTGTAAAAGGTTAACAAAAATAAACTGTGCTCATTTATTTGAACTACTTGCCATTGCTACTTACCACAGAACAAAATAACAACTATTTTTTGAAATGCATGTACAGAAGTAATTTTGTCGACTTTTTCTTTCTTGGATTGCAACTCCAATACAGTTCTTGTGGCTTATTGAGCAAAGCCATAACTCAAAGGTTTAAAAATAGCTTGATAGGCACCAAGTTTTGGAACTATGTCAGGTAAAGAATACAGACAAAGATAGTCACTGACTTTTATAGAATGCTAAAAGCAATTATTTTCAAACTTTCTAGTAGTGACCCACAGTAAAACACATTGGGTTTTGCAACTCAGCACTGACAAAACTTTAAATACAGAAACACACACAAAACATAGACACATTCACAAAAAGTTTTTCATTGTTTCACAGATGGATTATTTTCACAATGAAGATTTAACTTAATATTTCCTATTTTCATTTATAAAAAAGGGTCCTTATCTATTGAATTAATTTAAAATTCACAAGTGAGGATATGCTCTGCCATTTGAAAATAGTATTTTAGGTTGAATTTTATCAATGTATTTGTTTATTGACAAATTGTACATATTCATAAGTATGAAGTGATGTTTGATATTTGTATACTTTGTCTAATGTTCAAATCTGGATGAACATATCTGTCTTGTCATTTATCATTTCCCTGTGGTAGAACCATTCAACATCTTCTCTTGTACCTTTATTTAAATATATATTACATTACCATTATCTATATTGTTTGTCTTAGTCACTTTCGCATTGATGAGACACAATACACAACACCCACAACTTGAAGAAGGGAGGTTTGTTTTGGCTTATGGTTTCAGTTCCTCGTGGCTAGTTCCAAGGAACAAATGGCATAGACAGAGGGCCTGGGTGGAAGAAAGCTGCTCATGTCATGGTGGGCAGGAAGCAGAGAGAAAAAGGAGCAGCCATGTAGGGAAATACAGTAAAATCTTGCTTTGCAACCATAATTCATTCTGAAAACATGCTTGTGATCCAAAGCATTTGTATAACAAAGTGAATTTCCTCAGAGAAAACAATAGAAATTCATAACATGTTCCACAACCCAAAAAGTTCATAGGAAAATGATGACAATACTGTAATATAATACCAAACAATAAAGAAAAGCAAAATATACAGAAAAGAAATTAACCTCCACTTACCTTTGAAAATTATCATGGCTGGCATGACAGAATCGAGAGAGGAGGGTTATTGTGTTGGATGACTTTCACTAACGGAATCGCTGCTATCTATTGACTCAATGGCATCTTTTTCTTTAGGCGCAACTTTAACAAGGAACCTATCCAATGACACTTGCTTTTGCCTCCTTTTGAGCCTTTCATGGAAATGTGACATTGCATTGTCCTTAAACAGATTCATTGCTCTCACCGCTAAACCCTATTTGGGTGGTCCTTTTCTATAAAATTTTGCACTGTTTTCCACATTTTATACATCTCCCTAATGTTTTTTTGAAGTGAGTGATTCCTCCTCCTTTTTCTCCTCCTCCTCTACAGACAAGATATCCTCCATAACCTCTTGCTCTTGGAAAATGATCACCCACAATCCCGCAGTGAGAAAGAGAAAGAGAAGAACCATTGGCTCAGTTGTGATCAAGTGAGGTTTGCCATCATGTACTACATGTATTGCATGACATCACTTGTTTATCAAGTTAAAATTTATTATAAACACTTGCTCATCTTGCAGAACATTAAAAACAAGCAATTCACAGTCCAAGTTTTTATTACATACTATTCTAGACCATGCTCTAGTGACCCACCTCTAACCAGGCACCTTCTCCTAACAGAAAGTCAGCTGTGAATTCATCATTTAACTAATCTACTAATGAGTATAGCTTCCCTTTCCAAATTCATGAGGATTGCTGGGGACACCTGAGGTCTAAATCATAACAATCTCCTTATGGCAAAAATCACTACTTTAAACTGTGGTACAGTATAAATTAGTTCTATATTCAGACTGACTAAGGAACCACATCTTCCCATTATTTCCATGGGAAGGAAAATGTTCCCCAAAGTCTTTTGTTTTTCAATTTTTGTTTTTTATTAGGACATGTTTACAGTATATAATGATTATATTCCTAATAGGGAGTTAGTACATATACAAAACATATTTTAATTCTTTTGTCATGCCCTTTGCCTCTTTGCCCATCCTCTCCCCCATTTCCTTCCCTTATGCAAAAAATCGATCTCCCTTTATCTATTATCTATCTTTTGTCTTTATTTATATTTTGAGTTTCTTATGTAAGTGAAAACACACAATATTTTAGCGTGCGTGTCCCATTTACTTCACTTAACATTATGGTCTCAAAGTACACCCATTTTCCTAGGAAAACCAATAGGATGAAGAGACAATGCACATAATGGGAAAAACATTTTCACCAGCTATTTCTTGGACAGAGAACTAATACTTAGAATATATATGAAGAATTCAAAAGAAATTAAACTCATCAAAATAAAAGACCCAATCAAAAAATGGGGAAATGGCACGAATACACACTTCTCAGAAGTACAGTGCCCAATAAATACATGAAAAAAAATATTCCCACATCTCTGGCCATTTGAGAAATACAAATTAAAACAACACTAAGATTCCATTTTAGCCAGAAAAGAAGCTATCATCAAGAAATCAAATAATAACAAATGTTGACAAGACCATGGCTGAAAAGATAATCCTATAGTGTTGGTAGGAATATAAACTAGTACAACAACTATGGAACTCAGTATGAAGATTCCTCAAAAGAGTAAAAATAGACATTACATTTGACTCAGCTATTACACTTCAAGGTATTTTCCCAAAAGAGTTACAGGCATGATGTTACAGTGATACTCACATACCAATATTTATAGCAGCATAATTCATAATAGCTAAATCTTGGAAGTGATGTATGTCCATCAACAGATGAATGAGTAAGGAAAATACAATATTTATACACAATGGAGTACTACTCTCCCAAGCTCTAAAACAACGAATTAGCAAACAACTTTTGAACTCAGTTTATTTATAAATTGTAATCTGGCTATAATTTATTCAAAACATCCATTTTTGCTTGACACACATTCATCACTCTACATCACTTATCCTTAGGGAGTGACACAAAACAAAAACCTCAAACTTCTCCATTCTATGACACACTAGGGTAAAGCAATTATTTATGTCTGTTAAGATTTCTTTTGTGGAGTATGAAAAGCAGAAAGCTAAATCTAACATCTGGGAAGCAGTATAGGAATTAAATGCAGAAGGAAGACTTTTCTTGAAAGTCACTGACTTCCAGAGTGTGATCATTTATTTTCAAATAACAATTTATGCCACATTTAATCACATTTTGCACTATTTTGCACCTACTCTTAGCAGTAAAGGAGTTAACAAAACATTTATTCTCATCTATACAATATTCTTTCACTAAACCTTGAGAAGTGCTCATTAAATGTCTTACATGTTTAGAAACAACAGTGCACTAATAGGAATGCAATTAAGTACTTATTGCTTTTGTCATTTAAAGTACGTTAACCAGATGGCATGAAAACTTACAAAAGAGATTTTAAACAAACAATCAGACTTAATTAATATGCACCAGTTAACTCATTAAATATATAGCAACTGGCTCATTAAGTATAAGGTAAATACTTATTTGAGATGAACAACATATTCCTTTTTACATTCATCTTCATTTTGCTTGACTGGCCATGTGATAGTGACTTTGCAAGCCAAAATATTTTAAAGCACAAATATTTTGTATTTCTCAAAATTTTTTCTCCAATGCTAAAATAGAACTTGACAATATTTTCTTGGGAAAGTCAGAGTTCAAGTAATGCATAATAATAATAATGATAGCAGCTAAAATAATTTGAATTTTTATTTAAAAATAAGAGTTAGAATAAATGTGCAAATATGTTTTAGAAGCAAATGATGATCATTATTACTTCATCCATTATTAGTATCTTTACATGAATGGATTATATGTTAATATTCCTACAGAATTTAAAATCTACCTTCCCTACTCTGTCTCTCTGTACTGCTAAAAGTAAAATTTAGCCTATATTTTTCACTGTAGAATGATTGTCCATTATCTCAAGATCACTGCCTTAAAGTTTTATTAACATGAACATGGCAAGGCAACAGAGTAGCAGAACACAGGACTGGCCAGACATATCGCCAGGGCACTATGAAAAACCGACTTGAAGCCTATTTTACAGCCAGAGTGCTTGGCACTGATGGAAACAGCCCACCAATTCCACAATTCTCACACTTTAGGCACTATATATTTCATGGATTCAAGCTAATGCGTCGCCTGGACCCCGTCATTTGAAACGTCTTACTGTTGGACTTTTAAATAATAACCTAAACATATATACATAAAAATTACCAAGATCCATTCCACATCTTTGAATTTTGCCCTCTTCTTAAGACGTACTCAAGTCGTTCTTATTATGAGTTTTTGTTGAGACTAACTCACATAATCACTGACTTTCTTATTTCAGCTTCACATTGTAAATTAAATGACCAATTCCATTTGTAACATTTTCCTCTACTCTCATTAGCATATAAATATACACATATTCTGTACTTAATGTCATTAATCTTTAAATTTAAAAGAAGGGACAAGACTCTTACAGGCAGTTCTAGTACTAAGAGACGTAGAACTTGTTTTTACTCTAAATATGATTTCAATCATTAAATAATAAAACGTTGAATGGATACATAAAGTACACTATCAAAGCTTTCTATAATTAGTTTAACTGATTTTTTTTGTCTGTGGTAGCTTTTTTAATATTTATGTTTAAAAAGGTTATATACATTTTGACTGCTGTTGTAAAGATGGCATGATGGTGTTTTAATTGGATGCTGCTATCTCCCTATCCCTTCTAACTTCGCAGGTGGCCATTTCGTTACAGTTTGAGGGTGGTCTATCCTTAGCAACTCATGTTGATGCTTGGTCTCCAATGTAATGGCACTGAAAAGTGGACCATTAGGGAGTAGTACCTAGTTGGAAGAGACTGGGCCCCCTCAGAAGGGAAGACTGCTCCTACGATGGGAGTGGCTTAGCTCTCCAGGGATAGGTTAGTTCTTATCAGAGTGGTTAGTCATAGAAATTGAAAACTCCCACAGTGTCCTTTGTATTTCCCACTTCTTCAGTTTTTCCATCATACTGTAGCACAGCCAAGGAGGCCTCGCCACATGGCAACACCGTCTGTTCGGGTGATTTGGTGCTGTTTGGCCTTCCCAGCTACCAGAATTATAAGACAAACAAAACTTTTTTCGTTCATACATTATCAAGCATCAAATATTTTGTAATAGTAACACAAAAGCAACTGAGGGACTCTCACCAACCATGACTTCCCAGTATTAAAAACACAGCAATGCCATCTTTAGGGTTCACCTGAATTCCAATCTTTAGATCCTACCACCTTTTCACTAGCATTACTTACCTTTGGTGTCTTCTCTTCTTTTCTTATCCAGATTAAAGCTCCTGGATCATTATTATACTTACCTCATATCCATGCTTTAAACTTACTCTCATCGCTTTCATTTTCATAGCAGTCTGGCAAAAAAAAAAACAAAAAAAAAAACAAAAAAACCACAAACTCAGTTAAATCCAACACTTCTCCTTATCACTCATATTATCCAAACAGTTAATATAATCCAAATGTGTCCGGAATAAGTCTTCTTTCCTGTTATCTTTATTTATACTCTCTTGGTGGGCCATCTTAACTATTCTCATGAATTTTGAACCATTTATGCATCAACAACTCTCAAAATTTATCTCACTAACATCTCTCCTTCTCCAACTCCAATAAATCCATTCAATCGATTTCCCAGTTAAGATCTTCAAAGTGAAGCCCACTATAATATATTTAATGCATCCAAATTGAATCAAACAAATACATGGAATTTATGTTATTAACAATGAAAGGTTAACACGATCTAACTTTTATTAGTTTTATGATCCTCATTTTGCAATAAGCACTTCATATAGATGATCTAATTTACACAATATCTGGAAACAGTCCTTTGATACAAACAGACTATTTCACAGATTAGGAAGCTATGTTGTAGAATAGGTAAAGCACTTGGCGAAGGCCATATAAGTAGTTTGTGGTAGAGTCAAGAATTTTTCTCTTTAATGTGAGTTGGTAAATAATACTCATTTCAAAGACAAGGTGTGTACTTTTCCTTCTGAATAGACCTAATGTTAAAACACTTCCTGTATTCAAGTATAATGCTGCTGGTCACAATAATTAAAATCTACTTCCCAAGGCTCTTCTACTTGCTCAAAAACATCCAGTGGGCTTCATGATTGCTCTATATTATTTTCTAAATGTTTCTAGCACTTTTCTGTGATCAAAATAATCACCACACTGACCTTGAGAAAACAGAGAAGAGAGGCATCATACGAGGGAAAACTGCACCTTAGATTTGAGGATGTGGGCGAAAGAATGGAAGAGAATTAGTGCTTGCTTCTAAGTGGCTGCCCTTTTTGCCCTACTTGTTTTAGTTTTTGATCATTTGTTTTGTTTTATTTTCTTAGCAAGAGTAAGATTATAAATTTTTTATTTGCTATTTCTGCCTTCTTCTTACCGTCATATTCTAGTATCAGATGCTTTAAAATACAAAAATGTTACTTGACGCCAGTACATTATCATGAGCTCTCAGATAAGACAGCACTGGAAAATAATGCCGTGGACAGAACGGAGAGCCATCAGTGCTACTCTGCTCATCGTGCCATGCCAGGGATTTAATTTGATACCATTATCAGCTTAGTCATCTTTATTTTATTAAGCATGTTAATGTTCCAGAGCTAAAGTGCTATGCTTCTTATCCTTTCCCATTCTCAGATGTCTCCATAAATTGTGTCTCCTACAGTTCTAAAAATGTTTTACTAGTGCTGTTGAGGTCAGTCTGCCATGACATTAAAACATACCTAGAGATTAAGTCAAACCAGTAAGAATTCTTTAAGCTAAGGTGTTGAGGTGTTCAACTAAACAGAAGCTACGAATGCTGCTCATTAGTTCACAACTCACTGGTAAGGGGGGAAAAGCTATATTAGCATAAATAACATATTTCTATAAGGCAGTAAGAACCAAGAATCAGCATTAAAATAACTGTGATGGCCTTAAAACTTGTCTGCATATTATTTGACACTCTTCCCGTGGAACTTTGGAGGTTAATTTCCCTTCTCTTGAGCAGGAACCAACCAATGAACAGAGTGCCACTGGAGTGATGCCGCATGAGGCTAAATGTGTAAGGGTGACACACCTGCTTTCTGTCCCTTGCTCCTGAGCACAGGCCTGTTTAGAGTCTGAAGCTGCCATATGAGAAGTCTTGCTACCCCAAAGCCACTACCTGGGGAAATCATGTGAAGAGGCACATAAAAGTAGATAGAGATGATAAAACAAACAGCAACTCTACTAGGACTCACAGAGGTGGAAAACTCTAATCTTAGCTACCATTTGACTAGAACTACAAAGGTACAGGAGGGGAATCACCCAGCTAAACTCAGTCAACCATCAGAACCATGGGAAAAAACAGTATTTTGCTACTTTGAATTTCTAAATTTGATGATTGTTTCTGCCACAAGAGATAACCGATTATTTAATTCAGTCACAATAGAAGCCCAGAAAAGAACATAGTAATTATGAGCAAAAAATAGCTAAAGCCATAAAGAATGTATAATCTCAATACACACCCTCAGATTTATGTATTATTCATGTGTAGTAATGATTAAACATCATTTATTCACAACGCCTGATCATTTGAACTTTGAGACTAATTAGTAATCTATTAAAGATATAGTTACAAAATTTTAGAAGAGTCACAATTTCACTATACTGTTCTACCCTTAAGACAAAGTGGTTTTGGATATTTGGGGACATGCTAATATATATGCATTTAAATGTGTATGTGATGTATGTCCAGTGTATCTACAAAGTATTCATTCAGTAAACTTTCATAGCTAAATGTGCAGAACAGATATGCATGCCACAGCTGCTCAATTAACATTATTTAATTCAAAACGAATACACATATTTGTGCACTTAAAGTTTTAGAGACTTAAAGGTTTGCCAGATGCTATCATATGCACTCTACTATTTAACTTTACAAGAATTCTGTGAGGCAGGTACTGTGCTACTATTTCCAGTTTATATATTAGTAAATTAAGGGCCAAAGAACTTAAATATTTTGTTAAAATTGATATAGCTAGTAAGTTACAGAACAGATGCTCTACCCAAGAGCTTCGGATCCTCAATTCCATGTTCTTCCCAGTATGGCAGAGTTACACAATAGATGTATAATGTATTTTTATGTTCATAGTATAGCTGTATGAAAACAAACCTGTTTCTTTTCATTTTAGTTAATACAGTGTTGACAAAAGAAAGAAAATGCCTTCCTTGTTTATCTGTTAATAGTGCTTTTTTAATTTTTATTTTTATTAGTACATGTTTGCAGGATATAATAATTACATTCATTGTAGGGAACTAGGGGATGTACATAAGAAACCCTGATTCTTTTTTATTTTCCTACTTCATTTGACTATTTCTCAAACGCAACTTCTAGATAATCCATATTATCTTTAAAGTTTTAATGGGCTATTTTAAAGAAGGCAATATCCAAATGGATATTACAAAAAGCAAAAGAATAAAGTGGCACCATAGCTACTCAAACTGTCAAGAAAGTCTCTGGCTTTCTGAAAGCATATAGATTCCTTCACTACCTTTATCCTCACCTCCTTCCTAGAACCCTTCTTTTCTTCCCCTGCGTCCAAACTCTCAGGAGTAGAAACCCAGGGACTTTATTGGAAAGACTCTCCATTCAGTCTTTTAAAAATGCAGACAGGTACAAATCTCAAGAAAGTAGTATCTCAAGAAAGTTTACAGGCTCCATATCAACTACAGAAAAACATGACCATATAGCACAGATGAAATCTTTACCACCTAAAAAACTGCTGATTCCTGAAAATGACCCCATATTCATAATGTTTCCATGTATTCATTCTGCAAATTATAAATTTAACAAAAACTACACTCAGCAAGGCTCTCTGCTAATTTACTATCGAATTATAAGACACAGGGACACCCAGAGAATCAACAGGGAACTTTAAAATTGAATTGAAATAAATAGACACCAATAAAATCTGGACTGATAAGCAAATAACGAAAACTCTTAGTTGGTCACAATTTCTGTACTTAAAAGTCGTATTAAAATATCTGCAAAATTTGTTTCAGAAATAAAGGTTTATCTTATTTCCTATGGACTCTATATAAAAGTACAAACTCAAGGAAAGATTTTTTTTTTTTATTTTAAACCAAGAACATGCATTGGTACATTCTACATACAATGGTCACATTCATTACATTAATTCTGTACCTATACATGATGCATCTTGGTTCTCCCCCCTCTTCCCCCCTCCCCTTTGCACCCGAAAGATTTTTAAGAGGACAATTAGTTACTTTATAAAAGTCATCCAATTAACTTTAACTAGCTCTACAAACATTTTATTATTTTCAAGTTTATAATAAAAAAATCTGTCACATATTTGTTCTCAAAAAGAGAGATATTATGAAATTCACTTAAGCTTTTATACCATTTTCCAAATTTTGTATTTATAGAAAACTACCCTTTCTGATAAACTCACATTACAAGATTGGCAACCATGCGCGCTTTGTGAGACTGTAATCTCAGGTTGATGAACTTGGGGAAGGAAACCTATTTACACGAATTTAGTAATTCTTTTAATGCTTCTTAGTCAGTTGAACCACAGGAGTAAATACATTACAATGATTTTTTTAATTCGGCACATTAAAGTAATTCCAGATCCAATGGTAATAGAATAATGTTAGTTGGGGATAATTAAATGATATGATAATGATATTTTTCAAAGGTTATTTTTTTTGCTGGTGTCTGGAAACACAAAAAAATCCCTTGCACAATAAAAAGAAAACAAGTAAGCATATTATATAATAAACTGAAATTAAACCCTTTGAATTAAATCAATATTGCTAAATTGCAAAATTCAATCACATCTTCATTTTTTAGTCTTATCTTTTCTTCATAATGCTCATAGTTTGAGCTCAAAACAGTAACCTCTTAACTAGTAGTAAGTAGTACAGCCACAGTAATAACAGTAGCAGAAATGAACATAGCAAATGTTTAAATAGTGCTCTGCAATTTACATGTTGCTATTTTTTATTTATTGTAAAATGTGCTTGAGAATATTTAATTCCTGGTGTTCTATCAGTATTTCCAATATTATGAGGCCTTTTGTGTATCCTTGTTTTAGTGAGAACACCAGGAAGATCTCGCCTTTTAGTTCACAAGGTGAGCTACCGTACTTCATGAAAAATTGCTATGAATGGGACCCATACATGCTCAAAAAGCAATGCAGGTGAATGGCAATTAACAGGAACAAATGCCTTGTGTATAACTGACAAACTGAGGAAGTGTATGATACAATAAAATTGTTTAATGCCACCTGATTGGACTAGAAGTTTTTCAAGAGCACTTTCACTTGCTAAAATGTAAAAGTAATGCTTGGTTCTCAATTCTTAGGTTATACCAATTAGAAATTTTTAGGCTAAGTATTATCCTATTCATATCCTCAAGAAAATATCCACACATTCATCTATCTGTCTATCCATCTATCCATCCATCCATCCATATATCCGTCCATCCATCCATCATCATCTCAGAAGAAACCCTGAAAATCCAAATACAGTAGGATAGAGGAGGCAGAGTTAGCATGACCTTGCTCTTTGTAACAATTTCTAGCTCTGCTATAGTGTTATTTGGTGCTCTCCTTTGAGAGAATATCTTGCTGTATTAAGTCCAGGTGAAAACTGGTTTTGAGAGCATTCATTGTTGTACTGTTGTTTTCTTGAGTTTACTTTAAAAAAAAAAAAGAAAGCAAATCAAAACAAACTTTAAAAAATAATGAGATTTTGCCTCTCATAAAACTTTAAATAATTTGATTGCCTAGTGTTATGATTCATACTGAATTTTTGTTATCACAGCAACTTAAAAAAAGAAGCTATATAAATTAACAATATTCAATAAAGAAAAAAGAACTAAGGAGAAACTTTAAACATTAAAAAGAAAAAATAACATTTCTTAACAAACATATTGTCAGCCATTTATTTAGTATATCTTTAGTGAAAGAAGTTATTTCACAGTATAATATAGTAAAAATAATTTTATTTTTAATTATAAAGACCCCCACATTTCCTTAGCTGGCTGAATTTATTTGTTCTTCTAGTCATTTAGTTGTTTATATAATTTGTTTTACTACATGTCTTGGATAATTAGTTATTTAATTTAGCTTGTTAATTTATCAATTCCGGAAACAGAAACAAAACTAGAATCTAATGATCATGGTTTCCTACTTGAGAAATGGTCCACCGGTCCGATTTATGCAAAAGAAAAATAAAAAAAAAAGAAAGAAACAGTCCTTCAAAAGTCTCTCCTCACTCAAAATCTATTTCAATCAGCTGAGAATAAGAGTATTCTACTTGCATCATATTAAACCAGTTCCAACAAGCAGGAAGGAATTATTAAGAAATATCAAGAATATTCTCAGAGCTATAAATATGTCAAGAATATTTTGAGAGCTACTTAGAGACAGCACAGTCAAACATCCAAAATACTTGATTACTTTGTTAAGTATTAAATTCTAAAACAGATCAGGAATCAATGGTTTTGATGGAAAGCTGCAGGCAACATGGTTGCGGAAAGCATACATCCTGCCACTTATAGGTCTAGGAACAAATGTTAGAATCAGCTAGGAACAGTAGGCCCACCCCAGCACACCGCAGCTCCCACACAGCGGTGACCCCCGCACCGCGGAGGGAGGGAGCAGCCATCCCTGAGGACCGTGCTGTGGAGTGAAGGGAGGAGCAACACATTCTGCCCACTAACCCAGAGACCTTCCTAAGGTCAAACACATCACACTGTTCTGCCTTTCATGATGCTTCTATGTCTTGCTTTCATTACCCACAATAAACTTATGATCTCCAATATTTATGATATTTCATGTTCATTTTTGTTAGTGTATAAAAATATACCTTCTAGATTTTTTTTTTCATGTTCTTCGTTTCCCTATGCTTATCTCTGATTAGCTTAGTCCGATCTGTCAATCCACATTTATTGATTTTATTTATTTTATTTTAATGATACATTTTAGATGTACATAGTGATAAGATTCATCATAGAGGATTTGTACCTGTACATGGTATATCTTGTGGCCTCTTTTTTTTCCCACTCCCCTCCCCTCCTCTTACCCCCTCCTCTCCCCTTATTTACAAAAGCTTTGTTTCCATTTTTTCCTCCCATTTCTTATTTCTCTTGTCCCTCTGTTCCTTTCCCCTCCCTTGTTCCCCTTCCCATTTGGACACTTTCTTCCCTTTTCCAACATAATACATTTCAGTCTTTATTTACACTTTCAGTTTCTCACACCAGAGAAACAATGTGGTATTTAAACATGTGTGTCCTATTTATTTCACATAAGAGTATGGTCTCAAAATACATCCATTTACCTAGAAATATCTCAAGCTTATCATTCTTTATGGCAGAGTAGTATTTCATTGCATATTAAAAAAAACAAAACTTTTTTTATCCATTCCAACTGCTATGGAAATCAGTATGGAATTCCTCAGTGAACTAGGATTATAGATTCCATTTGGCCAGCTATTCCCCTTCTTGGTATCTTCTCAAAAGAATTAAAAGCATCATACCACAGCAGTATATGCACATCCATGTTCATAGGGGCAGTTTGTAATAGCTAAATCTTTGAAACAGCCCAAATGCCAATCCACCTCCATTTTCTCACTTAATACATTAATTTTATTCTTTCAAGTTTCTTTCATAATTATTCTCTTTGCATATTTGATATATGATTATGCATTATTATGTCTTATATCCAGAAACGAAGCTGCTTTCATAAACCTGAATAGCCATATCTTCCTTTATTGAAAATTCTCAATAATTACCTAGTTTCTCTACTCCATTCCCTTCTACGATTACTGCCAATAGTACTGATGATGTTGTCATCATTTTCATTTTTTTACATTCTTAAACTTCCATCCCAACATTTCTTATTACATTTTATATTGCATTCCATATAAATTCTTCAACTGTCTTCCATTTCACCTGTTCTTTTCCAGTGCGTCTAATTTGTGGTTTCCATAATGCACTGATTTTTAAAAATTCAACTGACAACATTATCAGTTCTATTTCTCAACATTATTAACATCATTCTTTCATTTTTATTTCTATCTTCCTTTACCTCTTTAACCATCTTAAACACATCTAATTTTTAATATCTTTCCATTCGTATTACTCCGTGATATAAATTCTTTTATGAATTTTAGCTGCTGAATCATCTTTGAGATTGTACTTCTCAGGGACATTTTAACAATTTTACTACAGACTGAGGTCCATTAGCAATTGTGTTCCCCTTCACTACCAATATACAGGATTCATTAACACATGTACTCATTCTTTTTTTCCAAAAAATTATTTGTGAACTGTGATGTGCCAGGAGCTCATACTTTCCTGATGTAGCGCATACTATTAGAAGAAAATCTCCAGCCATTGGAGTTATTAGAAATGCATGTAAAGAAACCAAATAAAATGAGACAAACACATTGTGCTTATCTTAAATTAGTAATTTCCTCAAGTGTTTCATTGGTCCTGGTTAAGATTTTAGACTTATTTGTTGGATTTGTGCAAGTTATTTTTAATGAGAGTTTAAATTTGATCTCACACATACAGATGGTGTGAGATTTCTGTAACGTAAGTGTCATTTGGTCTTGCTTGAGCAGTATTGAAAATGGAAAATTTAAACTTTAAAAAGTATACCATTTTTTAGGTTTTGGATCTGAAATGTTCCACGAAGGCCTATATGCTAAAGGCTTGGCTGCCAGCTTGGGTCATTAGTGGGTGGTGGTGGAACCTTTAGGATATAGGACCTTGCAAAGTAGTCCGGTCACCAGGGTCACACTCTTGAAGGAGATGTTGGTCATCTAGCCCCTTCCTCTCTCTCCCTTGCAACCATGAGGGTAACGGGTTTGTTCCACCACATGCTGCTCACCATGATGTGCTGCCTTGTTGTAGATACAACGGAGCCAGTCTACCAGAGACAGAAACCTCTGAGACCAAGAGCCAAATAAACCTTTCCTCCGTATATGTTGATTTTATCTGGTATTTTATTACATTGACAGACAGCTGACCAACACATCATTTTAGACACTAACTACACAAGTGCTTTTGATATTTTCCTGAAACTCAAATTTTCAAATTTAAACAGTTTGTTGTAATTGACCAAAGATGATTGTATAGTCTGATAATTCCATACATATATATAATGTGTAATGATCAAATCAGACTAATTATCATTTCCATCTCTTTAAACATTTATCACTCCTTTGTGTTTCAAACTTGAACTCCTGTCTTCTAGTTTTTTAAAAAGAATATGCAGTTAGGCATTGGGGATTTAGCTCAAGTGGTAGAGCACTTGCCTAGCAAGCCCAAGGGCCTGAGTTTGATCTGCAGCAACCCCCTCCCCCGCCAAAATGCAGTAAATTGTCTTAAATTATAGTCATACCTACTGTGCCTTGCTAATTTTACACTGACTCTAACTCAGACCCCTGAAGCAGCATTATATAAGCATCCATTAGGACACTTAGAAACCTTTGAAGACATAATTTTTTCACTTAACATTTTTGCTTTTTGAGATTAAAAATTCAAAAGAACTTTGAGATATTTTTCTAACCATCTTCTCTGGAATGATTGACAATTTATTGTGACTGTCTTATTTTGAAATCCAGAACTGAGATCAGGAATCTGGAACTAATATAAGTTATTTAAAGTGATATACAAATAATACATTTCTTGATATTGACTTTTTATCCCCTTTAATTTGATTTTAAATTATCTGATTTAATTAGAGAAAAGTAAAATTTATTATAACTATCTTCAAGATTGTATTAGTTCTTAGAGCAGCTGTATGCAATTTAAGACCGAAGGTAGATTGATCAAAAAAAATGCCCATTTGTGTTTATTTATGGTTCATTAGTTATCTTTGACATTGCATTTCTGCAATTATTATACTCAAAAGTAACATTTTGCATTCACTCTTCTAGAATTTATCTCATCTTGGGAGAGAGTATTTTTATGTCGAATCATCAAAATGCAAGACTCTTTGTATCACTATTTTCCCAGACAACATTTGAGCAACACCGTTGTATTAGTCACAATCCTGTCTCTGTGAAAAAATACCCAATACTTGCAACTTAAAAGAAGAGTGGCTTATTTTGGCTTATGGTTTTCAGAATATCTCCAAAGCAGAAACTCCAAAGCTCTGCTATCTCCAAAGCGGAAACATCATGGAGGAAGGGTTTAATGGAGAGAAACTGCTCACCCTGTGGCAGCCAGGAAGTACAGCCAGCGAGAAGACAAGAAAACACCCTTCCAGTTCACATCCCTTAGTGATCCACCTTTTAACAGCACATTCAGTTACTGAATTCAGCGTGGATGAATTCACTGATGAACAGAGCACACCCGTGATACAGACAACATCCAAACACATGAAATGTTTGGGAGACATTCTAGATCTAAACCATAATGTCCCATCCCTAGCCCCTAAAAGGCTCTTGTCAATCTCATTTTGTAAAATGTTTGTAGTCCATCACTAAAAATTATTAAAGTCCTAACTGTTTCAGCATTCCTGAAAAGTCCAATTCCAAAATCTCCTATGAGATTTAAAACAAACTCTTAGCTGAGAAACTTTATAAAAGTCAAAAAAAAGTTAAATACTTTCAACAGTGACACAGGGTAAACAGTCCCATTCTGAAAGGGAGAACTAGGGGATAAAAATTGGGCCAAAGTAAGACCAAAATCCCACAGGGTATACATTAAACCTGTAGATCCATGTCCAGCACACAGGACAGGCTGTAGTAAAATGTGAGCTCCAAAGGGCTTGGGCAGTGCAAACCTTACAGAATTGTTAACTGGGTTGCAGCCCATGTATCCTTTTTCTCGGGCTGGCTCCACTCACTGTCTGTGGCTTTTCTCAGCGAACATTCCAACTTCCTTTCTGGATTCCTCCTGGATTCCATCTTCCTTGATTATCAACTTCCTGGAGTCTCCACTGAACCTTTGGCTTTATTCTCACCGCTTCAAAAAATGCCATCTCAGGAGTATTTTGCCTATCTTCTTGGGCCTTCTTTTGAAATTTGATTGGAAACTTCTTTGACACTACAACCCTTGGATTCTGTCTGCCTGAAAAACCACCTCCATAGGGGTGATGCTATAGTCTACCACCATCTTAAGTGGTAGCTTGGCCCCATTGGAACATGGCTCCAGCATCATCTGAATGCTTGGATGGTTCAGCATTGTGAAAACACTCCTAGAGAATCAATTCTCTGGGTGGCCCTTCTGGAGCAGGGGGTTAGCGGCTCTCTTCTCAAATTACAGAATTCTAAATCTTTTCTACCTGGCATCTCAAAATATTTTCAAATTTTGTAAACCATTTCCAACAGCTTCTGAACAGCTGGGTCACACATTGTCACAGCTATGAAACTCCATTTCCTGGTACCAATTTTCTGTATTAGTAACTTTCCTATCCTGGCACCCACAATTTAAAGGAGGAGAGACTTATTTTGGCTCATGATTTTTAGGTAGTTCAATCTATGTTTTGCTGATTCCAAGGCAGAAACATCGTAGCAGAAGGATTTGGTGGAGGAAAGCTACCCAGCAGATTGCAGACAGGAAGGAGAGTGAGAGGAGGAGCCAAGAAAAACACATCCTTCTAAGTCATACCCCCAGTGACTCATTTTCAACATACCCCACCTCCTAATAGTACGTGTAGCTACAAATGTCATTGATGGATGAATCCACTGAGTACAATGACCCCATGTTTCAGCTACCTTCCAAACACATGAGATTTTGGGGGCATATTTTAGATCTAAACTCTAACATTCTTACAATAAAAATTCCATACTTTTCAAGTTTTTAATTCACCATATGAATATAACAGTTATAAAGTCTACATTTTGAAAATGTTCCTACCTTTTTTCAGTAGATAAGTTAGATGAGATTTATTCATTAATATTTACATATCGCTATAAAACTAATTGTAAAATTTACCTGTAATATTTTTCAACCTACATTTTCAAATGTAAGCCATGAGTAAATCATAAAATATTTTTCCAAATAACTTCAGAAAATAAATCTATGAATATGCAATTTTTACAAATTACCCTAACAAAAAGAAATACAGTTGATTTAAATGATTATTTTTTGTTTTACTTTTATTTTTATATATATTTTATATATATATATTTTTTTTTTTTTTGGTGCTGGGGATTGAATGTAGGGTCTTGCACTTGCTAGGCAAGCATTCTAACCACTGAGCTAAACCCCTAGCCCCTAGTTTTATATATTTTTAAAAGTTCATATGATCAATACATTTTAAAATATTTCAACATATTTTTCAAGACCAAAATTAAATGTTTTTATTGTCATTGCTGATTTTGCAAAGATTCAAATCTAATCATTCAAAATGTATATATTTACTATACATTTTCATTAAAATACATTTAATATGGCATACTTAATAATTTGTTCTTTCCCTCCCCTCTTATGCTTTCTCAAAATGGAAGGACTTTCTGCTTTTGTTTTTGTTTTTAGTTCGCTTGTTTGTGGGGGGGTGATTTGTTCATCTTTTTCTTGTTCCTGTTCTTAGTGTAACAAATGAAACATCATAGACAAATACTTAAAAATTTGTTTTTTTTTTACAATTACTCTCTTGGGACATTTTGTGCTAATGAATTCCAGTTCATGGTTTTATAACACACTGTAAGAAATTTTATAAGACATAATCACCTCTACTATAATTTTCAGGCATTTTTTTCTGTGATTAATTAATGTTTACCTACTATGTTTCAAAATCCTTTCTGCTGACTGGTCAAAATCAAGGCTTTTAGTAGGAACTGAATCAAACAACTGAAAATATTTCATTGGACTATTTGTAGCCAAGAGGCCACTGAAGACTTAACAGAAATCCTTAGGATTTTTCATGTTGATCAGAATCCTGAATGAATTATTTACTACCTCTACTAGTTAAGTAGAACTATGAATGATTTTTTTTTTTAGTCATTTCATTTTATTTTACTTGACTTTATTTGTTAGACTCTGTATCACCAGTTTGGGTTCTTTACTGCTCCTTTTTTTGGGTAATAAAAAATTTGTTAATATATTTTCTTTTTAATTTCCTGAACTCCTCTCTTTGACACTAACATTTTTTTTTGACACTAACACTTATTCATAACATTAATTCTATGGTTTACCAGTCCACAAATCATTCATTTTGCTGTAGAAGAAAATCCATTTGAATGTAAAGGAAGATTATTTTCCATTTGAACTTTATCTTTATTTGAATTATTACAAATAAGGCGCTGTCACTTTCTTATTCTTCTTGCCTTTCGTAAGACAAATAGAACTTATTGACATCAATAGAATTTGAGGGTGAGCCTTATAAATTCTAACGATTGTTATTTCTTACACTATTTTTATACCTTCATTTTGATATATTAAAATAGTAGATCCTGTCCATTTAGAAAGTTTAACTCATCATCACACTCCCAATCTGTATGATTGTAGAGAATTTACACAATTTGTGATATTTTATTAGCAATATATTCAATATATCTTGTATAATGACATCTAGCGAACTACCATGTCTCTAATTTCTTAAGAAGTATTTTCGTGGATCACTCAAGTGTTCTGTGATAAACATGTAGCATAATAGTGTAACTAGTGAAAAATAATATTTGTGTTTATAATACCCATTAGGTTCAAGGAATTTAACAAAAACCTATTTAAATCAAAGTAAAGGAAGATAACAGATATCATTTTATAGCAGTTTCAAATTAATGAATTGTGGACAAACAATAACTGTTCTTTTTATTTAAAAAAGACAGAAATTATAAAAGTCAAAATGTTTCATATTGCTTTGCATAAAATGTATCCCAGGCTATTTTAAAGATTTCATCTTAATTGCACTGTTTCAACCTCACGGTGTAAGTAAATGTTTGTTTTGTGTTAATTAAGCAGTCATTTAAACATCTGCCTTTATTTTATGGACTGCCTTTAATGTGTAAAATGTGTTTTTCTCATGAGAGCACTTTATGTTCCCAAGTGGCAATTTTAAAATAAAGTGTCTATTTTTCAGATATAAAGTCTAATGTTCAAAGGTTTTGCCATCTGTTCTAGTTGTTGCACTTGTGAGTTAGTTGTTTGATTAGAAGCAACAAATGCATAGACAATGCATCTTGACTCTAGATAAAGAAAACTACAAACAATGTTTGCTTTTTAAGATTCTTTTTACAAACATCATTTTAATTTTTTCAGGATTGGTTGGATCTTTTAAAACAGAAAAATATGTCATGACATTGAATTTTAAATCATTCAGACAAAAGCAAATGTCAATTCAGTTTTGAAAAGCACAGAGTTCTTTGTTTCAATTCACGGTAAAGCAATTAATCCTGCTGACTACATCGATTTAATAAAGAGGTATGAAACTAAAAACTGATGTTGTAGTTTGTGGTGGCTCTAAATAAGTTATATCTATTGGGATATGTCAATTTTTTTCTCATAATTAGTCACCAAAACACAGGAGAATATTATTTGATACAAAAATTACAAGAGTAATTTACAAGATTTTTAAAATTCAGCATTGATTCACAAATTTTAATATTTGGACAGAAGTTTAGGTTAAAAACAGGAAAATACAAACACTTAAGCTTTTTTATATGTTATGTATTCATGAATTATAAGGAAAAATGCCTAATTCAGAATTTTCTGCCTATCAAACCAAGTATATCCTATGGAGAACAAGCACAAATCTCTTCATGTGTTATAATTATGCTGAAGACAAAAGATACCCCAGAAATCCCTGTATCTTTAATAAATATTAACCTGTTTCCAATATGGCTACTAGAAACATGCAGAATGCTATAAATTATGTCTATGCTCAATGGGACTCAAACCATTTCTTTTATGTCATGAGTTTTGATCTGGGGCTGAATCAGGCAGGTGTATTGGCTTAAAATTTCATAAAATCAAAGATTATGTTCGAAGCACAAGTCATTTTAAGAAACTTTGGACCTGAGTTCATCTTCTGTATTAAACCTGAAACTCTCTTTTTCATATAATTTTTATTAGTATGTGTTTGTTATACAGAGTAATGGGTTTCATCTTGGAAGATTCATACATGCACATAATATACCATAATACACTTCGATAATTTTCACTCCCCCATTATACCATTGCCCCACCCTTTCCCCAGTTTCACATTTTCATTTAAATGCATGTAATATACTTTGAACATATCCATCCCCCATATTACCTACCGTTATGTTCCTCTCTTTCCCCCGTCTCCTCTCCTTCTGCTTATCTAAAATAGTCTCCTTCTACTTTCATTTTATCTTTTTTAGATTCCACATATATAGGAGAATATTTAATGTGTGTTTTTGTGAGTTCACCTTATTTCACTCAGCATGATGATCTCCAGATACATCCATTTTTCCTGTAAATTTTACAATTTTGTATGGTTTCATTTTACAATTCCATGTGGCTGAATTTTACTCCATTGTGTATCTACACAATATTTTCTTTATTGATAAAGAAAGGCTCGTTCTACATTTTGACTATTGTGCCTCGATAATGGGTATGCAGCTCTCCATACAGTATGCCGATTTTAATTCCTTTGGGTGTCTACCAAGGCAATGATACTGCATAGTTTGATCAAATGGTAGCTCTATTTTTAGTTTTTGCGAAACCATCATACTGATTTCCATAGAGACTGTACTAATTTAAATTCCCTCCAGAGGCATAGAAGAATTCCATTTTCCCACTAGCATTTATTATGTTGTATATTTTTGATGGTAGCCATTCTGACTGGGTTGAGAGAGAATCTCAATGGACTCCTTTTAAAAAAATTTATTAGGACGTGTTTTCATGACACAGTGTTTACATTCCTTGTGTGGAGTTGGTTTAAATCTTGCACATTAGTTGGAAGTATAGGCTGGGAGAATATTTTAAATGATAGAATTGTGATTTTTTTTCAAATTAGCATCCATTGTATGTCCTTGCCTAACTGAAGGGCAAGATTAAAATTGGATTTTTATAAACACTAAAGATTATGTCTTCTTTCACCATACACAATATAAGTTTTTAATAGGTATATCTTTTAATTTCATATTTGGAAGGGAAATAGTCAAGACACTAAAGCCTATTAAGACATCAAAATATTTTACAAAGAGAGATGGAAAGTAAAACTAAACATGAGCGAAAGTATAAGGCTTTGGGACTGCATATGTGTGAACAAAAGGAAAGAAGATTTTTAGACACAGCATTCACTGAATATAATAGAGACTCAGTTTTCCGGAATCTCATCACAGGTCCCACTTTTACGCAGTGTAGACCAGGACAAACCATGTACCTTGTCTCTGCCTACTGTAAGATTGGTGATATTACCATCTGTATTGCTCATTTACAGTTTTCATAAAAGAAAAGAAACTATATCTAGACAGGTATATGTATGTCTTATGTAAATGTGTAAGCTGTTCAATTCAAACACATTGTAACTAATTAACATAATAGGGCCAGAATTGTAAAGGACTTACAATAAATTGAGCATAGTGCTACTCAGTCCATATATACAATTTCAAATTGCCAAATGTAGGTAAGAAATATCCCTGTGAATATTTCTTGTTCAAACCACATAGGCATATGTAAAACACCACAGTCTAGGGTGGAAACTTTTGAATCTCTGGTTAACCTTAGAAATCATTCAATGTGTTTGTCAGGGACACCTAATTTGTCCAAAATGTGCAATGGGTAAATGTCTGTACCTCTCTCCTAAATCTGTATGATGAAACTGTAATTCCAATGCGCTGGTATTTGGAATGATACCTTCTAGATGTTAATTATGCCACAGGAGTAAAGTCCTCATGACTAAGACAAATGTCCTGATAAGAGCCCAGAGAGCTGGCTAGCTCTCCTGCCATGTGAGGATACCAAATACCAGTCTGCTCTCTGGCGTGCATATTTGTACTAACACAACAAACCTATGTTCAGACGAATCCACTGAGTTGCTCTGTAGTTTGTCCATAACTGTATGCCTCATCCTGTGGTTTGCACTAGAGTAGCAAAATGTAATTATCCAGTGCCTTAGCACAAACCATTAGGAGTTATGTTAATGAAAGAGACATGGCAACATGAGCATGTTCTTTTATCCCTCTGACTTTGCCTCAAGTAGAGAAGGATGCTGCTGGCTGCTAAGACAGTTCTCATGTACTTAAATTACCTCAAGCATGTGTCAGGGGACATAATGAGGAAACATGCTCTATTTTGCCTGAATTATTTATTTCTTTATGCTGTAGACTTTCATCTAATTCCAGCTCCCAGAAGTTATGCTTCATCTCATTCTTGTTTCTGTGATTTCAGATTTTATACTTTTTTTAAAATTGTGCCGAAGAATGAGTCTAGGGCAGTGATTGTGAACTCTACAGAAATGAGTGCCCAAACTGCAACCCAAAAGCCACTTATGTATCACAAAGTGCCAACACCACAATTAAAACTGAATACTGAGGTTTTAGTTTAGAAAAAACAACTCGCACATTAACATCTTTTGTCGTACAAGAAAAACCCAATAATAAAGCTTTCAGCGATAAAACAGCTTTTTATTGAAAGGTAAAAAGTTTGCACGTGATGTGCTTTTGTGTAATTAGTGTGATCTTTGCTGTTGTGTGCATGCTGATAACTTGCCAAACTTCAGTTGGAGTGACTTGGCTTTTGCCCCGACAGAGAGGGCTCTGCATTCCTGCTGAAGCGTGGGCACCGTAGGTTCACCGCCACCGATCTAGGGCCCCAGCATCAGAGGCAAGCGCTCTACCACTGAGCTGTAACCCTTTCTTTTCTTCCTTATCGGGGATTGAACCCAGAGCCTTCGCACTGAGATGTCCCCAGCTCCCATTATTTTTCCTTTTGAGACTTGTTCTCAGTAAATCATTAAGTTGCCCAGGTTGGGTTCAATTTAGCTGCCCTCTCATCTCAGCCTTCCAAGTGTTGGAACTACAGACTTGAGCCACCATCCCAGCTCAGATTCTAAACTCTTAAGATTTTTAACCATTCTTTAATTTACCATTGGGGATTTAAACTATGAGAAATGCATGATCATATTATCAGAACAATCATCATTGTTCTAACATATACGAAAACAATTGCTTGAAAAGCTTTTGCAATTGAATGGAAAACAAATTAGAAAATGAATAAACAGAAACTCAAATCATATGAATTAAAGGAAATATTAATGTAACATAATCTTGTCAACTTTTCATTATATCCTTTCAACAACTAAAAGACCAAAAACTTGATCTAACATCAAATAAGTAAAATATAATGGGAAAATGTGTGTTTATCATCTTCTAATATACTGATTTTTTTCTTAAATAGCTTGTAGGAGGCTAAATGCTCTATAACAGAGATTGGCTACTGAATTTTTACCAGAGCTGCTTAATGTAGACATGGTGCGACTTGTAACCTGAGAAAGTCCTTAAACATTATATAAAGAAATAACCACGGCTCTAGTATTTAAAGAGATAGGTATGGTTAGTGTAATTATTTTTAAAAACTGTGCCAGGTTTGACTGATGGATCATAATTTAGTAACTCTTGCAATATACTGGTATGCATAACAGCTTCTACAAATATAGACTTATAAACGTGTAGATAATAGAAATCTCAACTAATATTGAAATGGGATGCTGAGACTTTAGAAAGTCAAAATAGTTCATTGACCATAATTTCATCTGACTAGATAAATCAATATGTAAGTCCACATACACACAAACACAAACATACACACGCACACACACAATTCCAAAATCTATCCTGAGCCATCTTTTAATTTAAAATCTAATATTTTTGCCAGTTAATAACACCTCCATATATATTAACTGTTTATGACAAAAGTCAATGTCTTCTCCCTAAGACAGTTTTAACCTTCTAAATTTCCTACTGAAAATAATTATGGCCATTATCTTCCCATTTTAGAGAAAACTATTTCCTCCTGCCCATTTTCCCAGTACCATAATTGTATTAAAATAGTTAATTATATACATAATTATTATATTAAGATTATATTCCATCTCCATGACTGACTTATCCATGTACAAAAGGCTAGCTTAGATCATGATCCTTCATGTTCTTATGGCAAACCCTGTTATTGTTATTCCCATATCACAGGGCAGTTTACGCTCAATTCAAAAAGCTGTAGAAAACTTACAGTGCTTTTCAATCTTCACTGCAATACAGTTTTGGGACATATCTGTTATCTCCGAGGCTCCCACATTCTCAGTCATCATCTATGTCTGCTTTCACTTATAGTCCTAGGAAACCACCAGTTTCCTATCTGCATCTATAATTTTGGCTATTTCAGGTATTTTTCATGTAAATAGAATTGTGTAATGTGTAAACATTTATGCCTGGTTCTCTCAATTAGCACAACACATTTGAAGTAATTCATGTCTCAGCATATTTCAGTAATTCCTTTTTTGATGAATATTATTGCATTGTGTGAATATACTATATTTTGTCTGTTGAATACTTGATCAACTTAGAATTAATTCCAGATTTGAACTATTTTCAATAATGCTGCCATGGTGATTTTGATAAAATTTTGTGTGTTAACATATATTATTATTTATTTGGGATACATACATAGGTGGGAATTTCCCTAGATTTTCTTCCCAAAGCTTTTTGGTTTAGCTTTTATATTTAGGTTTGTGATCTACTTTGGGTCAAATTTTTATGCCAATGTAATGTGAATTAAAGACATTTTAAATGGCTCTCCAATTTACATTCCCACCAACAGTGGAGGAGGGTTCCTTTTCCCCCCAGCCCCACCAGCATTTGTTATTGGTTGATCTTTTCAAAATTGCTGTTCTTTCTGGAGTGAGATGGATTGGTTCAGCCACTGTGGAAATCAATATGGAGATTCCTCAAAAAACTACAACTAGAGGTTCCATTTGATCCAGCTATTCCTCTACTGGGCATCTTCCCAGAAGAAATAAAATCATCATACCATAGCAACATATGCACAACCATGTTTATAGCAACACAATTTATAATAGCTAAGTCTTGGAAACAACCTAAATCCCCAACAACTAATGAATGGCTAAAGATGTGGTTTTTCTACACAATGGAGTACTACTCTGCCATAAAAAGGATACGTTAGAGACATTTGTAGGTAAATGGATGTTCCTTGAGAACATACTCTTAAGCAAAATAAATCAGACACTCATGAGGACACATCAAATTGTTTCTCTGATGTGAGTAAACATAAGGGTAAATAGATATTATATAAAATGAAAATAATATTGAAAAGAGAGGAGAACTAGAAAGGGGGAAGAGGAAAAAGAAAGAAGGGAAAAAGGAAAGAGAGGAAAGGTAAAAATGGGAAAATATAAATAAACCTGCTATAAATAGGGAAGGGGGAACAGAAGGGAGGGGTGGGGGAAAAGGGGGGAAAACCAAGATACATCATATACAGGTATAAAATAACCATGATGAATGTGAAAATTATGTATACAGTGCACCAATACATGTTCTTGGTAAATAAATAAATAAATAAATAAATAAATAAATAAATAAATAAAAAGAGGACCTTAAATAAACGGAAAAAAAAAAAAGGCTCTCTACTGTCCACCACCAAATTTTAATCACACTATTTTCCATGTTGATTTTCTCTTTCTCCTTTGTTGAAAATAAATGAACACACATATAGGGTTTCTTTCTGTCTCCTCAACTCCGTTCTGGTGACCTCTATGCCTTTCTTGACATGATTACCACCCTTGGCTGACTGCCACAGCTTGAAGAAGCTCTGTTATCAGGCAGTATTTCTTATAAAACTGTTCGTCATTCACAAAACTCTACTATTCTAGTTTCTTCATATTGCTTTTTCAATCTCGGGGTCACTTTGTCAAAATAAAGCCCCCAAAATAGAGCCTACTGTGATTTTCAGCAATTTGTCAAAATCTTCCCCCAAAATAAAGCCTACTGTGATTTTCAGCAATTTCATTAAGTCTGAGTTAATCTATAGAGAATTATTATCTTTAAAAGCATTGAATCTTCCAATCAAAGAACAAGGAATGTCCATCTGTCTAATCCTATATACATTCATTTTTCAGGTTTCAAGTCCATTACTTTTTAAATAAGTTTACTTCTAAGTTCTGTTAATCCTCATTTATTAGCAGATTTTGTACTTGTGATTGGTCTACTTGCTAAAATATATTTTAAACCCCAAGTCTATATTAATGATGTTTTGAAGACCGTTTAAGGGCATGTACAGAAAGGTAAAAATTTGAATCTCCCCAGACATATGTGATCAGGTTGGATCAAACAAAGCAATGTTCTGCCTTTCTCCTTTCAGGTCTCACTCAGCATGGCCAGAGCAGGCAAAAACACTCACTACAAGAGCCTCCCGCTAGTGAGCCAGGGGACAATGTTTGACTCCCAACCCAGGCACCTACTGAGGAGGCAAGTCACTTAAAAATTATGAACTACATTTAGTGCTTTGTCAAAATTTAAAATTTGAGTTTACCAGGATAAGTTGTTTTAGGATGCAAGTTTATAATCTGTTGTATATATTATCATATGAATTAAATATGTGTGCTATATTATATATTTCTTCTAAGCAATGGTTCAATATTCACTTCTTCATTCATAGAACAGAGACTGTACATGATAAAAAGTATCTATTTTTCTAATACCGTCATGAATGGAATTATCCCAAAGTTTCATTTCAGAATGTTTCTAACTACAAAATTATATAAAAGTTATTTTTCTATCTTTACTTTGTATCATGTTATCAATTTGTATTATGTTATCAATCATATGTGCATGGGCCTGTATATAATCTTTAGGACTTTCTACAAAAAGTGCTAATGTAATTTTATTTCTTCCTTTCAATTGTTATATATCCATTTACAGTTGTGTGCATGTACATATGCATTCACCTTTATATGTTTGGTCTTTTTGCACTGCCTGGAAACTCCATTTCAATGTTGAATAGAAGTAACAAAAACAGATCTGTCACCTCTTCCCAATTTTTGAAGAAAAAAACTTTCTTCTTAAGTGTAGGTTTATTCATAGATATTAATTATCAGATTAGGAAATCTCTCCTTCATTTAAAGTTTATTAAAAGCATTTAGGAGACAGATTTTTGTCAAACGCTTTTTCTGCCTCATGTGATAATCCTAAAACTTCTGTTTTAACCTGTGAACATGGTACGTTATTTTAACTGAACATCAGAAATTAAAACTGAAATCCTGACATAACTCTCACTTGATAATGGTGTAGTGTGAATGTGTTTGTGTATTCCTTTGGTTCTGGCATATTTTGCTTGTTAAGGCAAGAATGCCTTAAGATTTCCCTTTGCTTGATTAGACTTTAGACAGATTTCTTATTACCTCCAATCTCCTGATCATCCTTTTCTTTCTTCTTCCTCTTTCTTGCTTCCTCTCCTTTCTCTTTCTTTCTTTTTCTTTCTTATTGTTTCTTCTTTTTCTTTCTCTCTTCTTTCTTTCCTTCTTTTGACAGAGTTTTTGTAAATCTCAAAAATGCCCATGCTGGGCTTGACCTTGCAACACTCCTGCCTCAGTTTCCCAGTGTTGGCATTACAGATGTGCATTATATGCCCTGTTTGCTTAAAAAAAAAAAAAAAAAAACTTGTAAATTGTTTTCTACCCCTTGGAGATATCCATCTGTTTAAAAGACTCTTCCCACTTTACAACAAAGGATTGTCTTTCTTCAAGACCTTGGAGCCTTCCTTTGAAATGTAAATATCACAGAATATAGCATCCTCTCTTCTCCCTTCTGTGGGAAGATGGAAGCCTAACTTTGTTGGGCACATTTCTCCAAACTGAAAGATACCTTTTGTCATACAGAAATTAGACCACTATATTTGCTAATTGGTGCAATCCAAAGGAAAAGTTAACATTCTCATATCCTTTTTTAAAACATATAATTCATGTTGGTTGTTTTTCTACCCATACTTTTCTGCCTACTTACAGTATGTCATTTTAATTCCTCTGTTGATGCTTTCAGTACTTTTGTAAAAAATTATGCCTCATACTGGTTCCTCTACAGATTAAATGCAAATTAATATTTAATGACCTATATCAGATTAATAATTTCTTTATTCCAGTGAGATATGGAAATTTTGTTTAAACACACCTATGCTTTCTTCTCCCTTCTTTAGCTGTTATTGTTATATGTTTCTAGTTTATAAATTCAAAATAGTTGTTATTTTATACTTCTATTATATCCTTTGTTGTGTAGAAGCTTTTTAAATGCAATATAATATCAAATGTTGATTCTTGGTATTATTTCTTGTGTAATTAGAGTTATATTCAGGAAATCTTAACCTATGCCTATGTCATAAAGAGTTTTACCTATTTTTCCTCCCAGTAGATTCAGTGTTTCTG